>JANIEQ010001312.1:0-24960 GCA_024708375.1 Oxalis stricta | reverse complement strand
TGTATGTTCATAAATATAATATAAATCTTTTCGGATGAATTCAAAGAAAACTTTCGCAGGCTGTCGTTGAAATGAGTACTGATGAGGAAATTTTATGCTGAATTAATTAAGGATAGAATCAAAGTGGAGGTTTTGTCTTGTATTTGTTGGTAGGTTCTCTAATTTTAGAATGCTTCGGCTGAACCGAAGCAGAGTAGTATCTGAAAAATAAATGGCCAAAAATGTGAAGCTTTTTTTGTTTAATTTATTGGCACAGACTAATAATTAATTAGTAGCGACTCATAGGTATTGGTGAAGAAGCAAAATATGGAAAATAAATTTTTAAGGCTGTCGAGTATTTTTTGGCACAAAAATCACTAGAGCAACCATCGACTCACTGTATTCGTTTTGGACAATACTTGGATGCTCCATGAGAATAGCCAACACTATTGATGAACTGAGAACCCTGACAAGAAGAAGTAATCTATTCCTGCAAGATCTAACACAGCAGCAACAAGATTACAGAAACAAGAACACTACAAATGCAGAAAAAAAAAGACTAAAGAACTAATGATGCAATAAACATAAATCATAATCATATCCATTCATATTTAGATTTGATCTTAACTATACTAAGACTTAACGTTGGTATCTAATGTGCTTGGCACTTTGAAAACTAAATTTGGATGAAGGAATTATAGGTTTCACTCAATATCATTACAATCGAAATTTGGCCGACTAAAAGCAGAGTAATGGAGGCTTCATTCCATACTAATTGAAAAAGATGAGTACAAGTGTTTATATAGACGATCACAAGTTTACCCTAACTGACATGAAATTTCTAAAATGAATTACAAGCTGTAAATACAAAACCATAAAAGTGCAAAAGGCGAAAACCAGATGCACGATCTCTTCTGTCAAATCTTCTAACGATTTTAGCTTGCTTTTCACTTCGGAGTAATCCACAACAAGTTTACTGAGCTGGCAAATGTCTATTGTAAATGAAAATCAAAATTACAGCTAAACATCATCTTCAATCTGTAGAAAAAATGCCATTTTTGTTGACTTTTTGATTGACTTTTCATTCCAAGAGTTGATCAATAGTATAGTTACATTCGAACTCCTTCACTACACTACCTAACCTTGGATTGAAGCTTTACTTGCAGTAAAAACGACTTTCTAAATTAAACTTGACCGAAACTTGATGAAATGACTAATCAGAGCAAAGACCTACCAATGCCATCTTCATGAAAGCTTTAGAACTTCAAGTCAAACTTGCGTACAACTTCAACAACTCATTTATGATGATTTTGAATCAACCAGCTACAACCGCAATGACTCTCGTAATGAAAATGCCCGATTCTAGTTCCAAGCATACAAGTCGATCACATTGTGGATTACATACTGCACGACTTGAGACTAAATTGAGCTTACTTACTTGACTTCTGCATAACAGCTAAACGAAGCTACCCACATCTATCAATTTAACAATTTTTTGTTCATTAAGCTAGAAATTCAAAACTTGAACAAGTAACATAGAACTCTAGTAAAAAGGGTTTTTTACGGGAGAGATTCTTACGTCAATTCAAGCATATGTCGACTGATCACTACAATGCTCTGGCGAGACATTCGCATTCGTCGGTGCCTTACCTTCTGAAATTTGAATTTCAAATCGGTGTAGAAGTCATCTTTGTTTTCTCAGCTAAGGTCCTTCCGTTCTAGACAGTAATGCTTGAGCGTTCTTCTTGCAAACTTCCTCATCTTTTCCTCACTTTCTGACTTGCTCAAGGCCCAATTTTGAATCCTCCAAACTTTAAAAGCTTCATTAACATCCTCAAGATCATATTTCTTGCCATCAGTCGTCAAGATTGGCTTCTTCTCTCTCTTTTAACATTTCTTCTTCAGCGAAGTTTGAAGCTTCTCTTGGTTCTTCTTCTTCACTACTAGCCGTATTTGTTTCTTCAAATGAGTTCAAGCTTCCTGAAACAATCCAATCCAACAAACACCATGCTCTCCCAATTCAAAAATGACGCATGTGATAAAATAATTTTTTTTTTCATTATTATTATACTCTAAAATAGAAAATTAAACTCCAAATGGTGGTTTTTATTGGAGGAGCATAATATTGGTCTGCTCTCAAGGGAGCAAAGTTTTTTTCGTGTATGTTTTTTTTGGTTTTATTTAATGTGAACAAATAAATAGATTGCTATGGCGAAGAATTGACAAGCTGCACTTATTAAAATGATATTACAACATTACTTGATAGTCTCTGAGTCGTGGGAGACAATATATTGAAGCGAACTTTTATTGAAAATCAATTAGGTACTATCTCCTCTATAGAGTTTTCGGAGATTGAGAAAATACTCAATCGGACAAAATGATGGTAAGTTGAGTTCGAAGTATCCCGAGATCACGAAATGTTGCATTTCTCTTACACTTTAGTCTGTGTCCGAAAGAGAGTTTAAGCGACCAAAAAAGTTCCGATCGGCCTTCCTTCATTTGTGCTAATGGTATGAAGGTGAAAACAAGTTGTATCTGGGAGTTGGTTGCCAAAACCACGCTTGAACACTCGAGAGAGAACATGAAAATAACAGACTTAAGGATGTTAGTGCAAACGCCCTGTGTGAAGAAAAACCGTGTTATCCGATCCTCGTTAGCACAGTGTCCGCAGCAGCTTGTGTAAGTTGGCTATTTTCGTCAAAACCATTATGCGAATATTTGATTCCTTCTTACAAGACAAACCACGTGTGGAAACCAGTAAATTACGTAATCCTTATGGTGATATGATTTGATTTGATTTAAATATGGATTTCCTAATCCATGAAGAAGACTTATTTAATTCCTAATCTAAAAAGGAATTAAATTAAAAGGAGGATTCTTATGTAGACAATTCCTAATCTAAAAAGGAATAGATTTCAGAAAAGAGAGTTGTATTCCTATTCAGTAAAGAAGTCAATACGCTTTCTATTCTAAAGGGATTGACTTCCGATTTAATGAAGGAGAAGAAGACCTATTCCGATTAGGAATGTGATTGCCGTTTTGGTTAAGGAGTCTTATTCATAATGGGGCTGCATCAAGTATAAAAGGCGTAAGACATAATTGGCTAGATGATCCTTTCACGCTTCTTAAAGAGAGTTAAGAAGATCACTTAGCAGCTAGAGAGAGTTGTGAGAATAGTGGAGTGTTAGGTCCGCGTGTATCCGAAAGAGGGTCGCGTGAAGTCCTCACCCGATTGATAAGGCGTAGGCGTGTATCCGAAAAGGGTCGCGTGAAGTCCTCACCCGTTTGGTGTAGTATCATTGTAAGTCCTAATAGTTGAGATTAGGCGGGTTAGGTAAGCAAAGAGTACACTTAGGAAAATAGGAGATAGGTTATAGATGAGCGAGTTGTAACCACAAGTATTGTCCTATTGTTTCAAGTATAGTGGAATGTTGTTTACCTCGGGCTTGGCCTCGCGAGTAGGGAAACCGAACTGCGTTAACAATTTCCCGTGTTATTTACTTTATCGTACTCGTTTGTTAAGCTCGTGCTAACGTGTACTCGTTAGCACACCCGCGATTATTTGTCATATTAGGTCGGAACGAACTTACAAAGGAGATTCAATCTAATTGTACCTCGATTTTGTATCTCATCTCCTTCTTACTCTATTTTCGTGTTAGATAATATTGCATGATATGTTGCTTGATATTATCGTTGTTGGAGTTCTTGGTACTATAACAAAAGGTACTTGAACACATTATACTTTGAAAATATATGCTATATCTAATATATGTTGAATTGACACATATACGCTTCATTATTTCGAACGCAAGGATTTTCTCGAGCCCAGCGAAAGAATCCCACGGCCTCTTAAACACATTGGGCCTGTTAGATGGGATAATTTTATCATGATCTTATTTAGTACACGGTAAAAATAAGAGGGTTGTAGTGCTTAATAAGATACCTTGCAATAGTCATAGAAAAAATATTAAAATGTACATTTCAAAATATGTGAGGCTAAAATTAATATTTTGAAGGATTGAAATGTATTGAAATTTGATTTTCCCCCTCTCTCATGTTATATTCGATGGACATATATCAAGTATATCAAAAAAAATTGCTAATTACTACAAATTCATTACGCAAAATTTGGATAAAAATTAAATAGGAAGATTTGCACAACACGTAGACAAATATCGAAACTTATTAAGGCTAGAAATGTAAATTGATATTCTTAAATTAGAATTCTTTTTGGATTGCTTTTTCTATTTATTAAAAAGTGTTTTGTCATTTTTCTTTTAACCGAGACACTTTGTTTGTGTTACACTTTTGACATTTCAATCAAAGTATTTTCTCGCCCTTTCCTCTTGTTATATTATAATGTTGTGAAAATTAAAGATGAAACTAATGTTGTAAATGATAGTTGTAATGATGATCTGCTGGTGTGCTGATGAAAATTTACCTAATGTTGATCGAATTGACGATTTACCAAGAAAATGGTAATTTATTGTGGTGTTATTTTTCCTTGAAATTTATGAATTTTCTTTTTCCCTCTTACAGAGTTATGGTATTGATATATATATATATAAATATATGGTGGAGCTTGGTGGTTGGTAGATGTGGATAACCACCTCTTATCCTCGATACTTTAACCCCTAATTAGCTTAGGATCAAATTTTTGTGTTTGGTTTATATTTATTTTGTCCCCTTTTTTATGTCGAGTTTTGAAGTGAGGATTAATTACTGATTTTTTATTTTATTTTTTACTATTCCAGCAACCATGTGGAAAAGTCTCCATGTTGGCGAGAATGCCAAGGCTGATATTCAACAAGATCCCAAGAATGAGGTGAAGACAATATTGAAGTTCAAAAATGTCTTGGCTGAGTGTATTAAGGGGATCCTTCACTGGCAAACTTCCAGCAGTGGAAAATGCTTCGAAACTCTTTGGTGGGCTGAACTTTTATTTTTCCGGTGAATTTCAATCCAATAACAAGGAAGATCTCTAGGATTTGGTCATTGCTGCTGGAGGTGCTGTTTTGAAAAGCGAAGAAGAGTTGGCGGTGCACGGTTAGTTGGCAGCTTTATCGAAGACACTGGTGGTTTACAACCTCGACCCTCCGCAAGGTTCGATGGTAGGAGAAGAGGTTTCACTCATTTGTGATAGATTGAGTGAAGCAGAAGATTTGGCAACGAAATTCGGAGCACAAGTTGTTGGTCACACTTGGCTTCTGGAGTCAATCGCGGCTTATAAGTTGAAGATTTTAGTTTGCTGAAGAAGGTGACGGAAAATTTCGGTTCCATCGCTAAATTTTTATTTGTAAACAAATGATATGAAGGAGCCTGCCCAAAGACAATAAGGATAGCTTTCTATTTTCTTTTGTTGCTATTTTGTAGAACATGAATGTTTTTCAATTTAGATTGATGTAATAGAAATTTTTTACAGTACTTTGAATTTAAGGCCGTTGATTTTTTTTGGCAAAAAAAATAGTAGCAACCATCCCCTCACTGTATATGTTTTTTATTTTATTTAATGTGAACAAATAAAGAGATTGCTATAGGCGAAGAGTTGACAAGCACAGGCTATCGAATTGATATTAGAGCATTACACGATTTATGTCTCTCGGAGTGATCAGGAGAACAATGTTTTTGAAATTTGATAGCCCTAACTCTTTTCGACTAAGTCACTTAAGAGGCAACTTAACCAGTTACAACTCAAACTCTAATATGACAATCACTTGTATATATCTCTATTTTATCAAAGTGATTTAATCAGATGTACAAATGATCTACTTAAGAATAAACTCAATACAAATATGAAATTCTATTCTTAAGCTAGATACTAATCAATCGGATAAACAAACGTACTATTAAAACAGTTAAACTACTAGAGAAACAATCCAAGTATTATAATTGTAAAAACAATAGTACTATGAAACCTAACACGACTTTATGATTAATAATCAATTAATAAATCAGAGTACAATAAACTGTGAAAGATAAACAAGTACTTGGTCGAAACAACTAGACCAGTACTAACAAACAACTTACTTTCTACCGATAAACTAAGTGCTATTGATAGTATAGTGTTAGTTCAGAAGGACCTGAACCTAGACTTACAATGGACTCCTAAGCTCCTCGTTGATGCACTTTAGTTGAGTAAGTTGATGACGCCTAAGTCCTTCCTCCGGATGACGATGATGATCGTGACTTAGCGCTCCAAGTGTCGAACTAACTCGATCTATCGGATCTCGAGTTAGTGTCCTTCAAGTCGAACCAACCCAATCAATTTGGATATTGAGTTAGTGCCTCCCTCGATCTGATTCAGTTGAGTTGCTACTGAACCAGAACCTTCGAATCCGACTCAGTTATATGATCATCGAATCGGATACGTCGATAATAGTTAAATGATGTGATCTTGTAGATGCGGTGATCTAGAGATCTAATGGATTGTTCGTGCTATGAACTGTTTGTGATGAAAGTCTCTCTAAGTTAAGTATGTTTGTGCTTAGAGACTTTGGACGATTGGATCGGTCTTAACTATTAGAGTTAAACTGATCTGATCTAGCGACGTAACGAATAAGTCTCTCGAGACTGGTGTCGAGGTTTGGAGACTTATAAATAAATCAAACAAATAATAACAAGTTAAGCGTGTCTGGTTTGATCTAAGGGATGTAACACCTCAACGAGTAGAAACTCGACCAGTTGTTACGATTTGGCGGATGCGTTAAACAATCCTGAAACAAATAGGTTTTTGCACGGACTTGTAAAACGCGATAAGATGGATAGAACAGTTCTCACTTAGATTAGATCGAACTGTTGGAGCATATAAACGTTGTTGGTTTTCGGCACAATATAGATTAAACAAAAACAAGAATAGTAGAGACTAAACGCGAGAGATTCAATACGAAACAAATAACAACTTTGTTTAAATTTATTCTATTAAAGATATATCGCGGTTCAGCGTTAAATAGCCAACACCTACGTCCGCGGACCAAAGGGTCGGGTAGAAGTTGCTTACAATGGGGAGAGTAATATAACTCGAATTACTCGGATGCGTGTACAAGCCACACGTCAAGACTATTGATGTAATTCGACTTATCTCCTATGTAAATTCTAGACCTAGGACCGACCTATTCTAGGATCCTACCAATAACGAGCCACGACCGGCTAGTACTCTCGATCTCTACACACCACTCTATGAATTTGGATAATCTATGGCAACAAACTAAAGGATAGAGTGGAATGGACGTCACTCTATCTTCCTCCTTGTGCTCCGTTTGTGCAAAGAATTCATGTCGATTGATTGTCTTCTATTTATATCTTTCTTTGCCTTGATCATCACTCATTTGCCTAATGACAGAGTTGATTGTGATTCGATATGATATTATTCCGATTCTCATCTTCTTTCCTTTTATAATATCGTGGTCTTCAAGAAAATCTCCGTGTTGGTTGTAATCCCTGGTTTGATCTTCGTCCGATTTTATTTCCATAATTGTGCTAATCCACGTCGACGATCCCGATTTCCTTTGATTTGATCTCTCGTGAGTTTTAGGCTATAGATGTTAATATTCTTTTATTATGTAGCCTATGTCAAAAAGTGACAATCATATATCAATAGAACGATTGATAGTATATGCACTCTTAGTATTTTTTTTAATACATGAGACAAAATAACGAAGGAGGAGAACCTCACAAATACAAAGGAACGAGCAGCCACAAGCTCAAGGACGCACAACTAACAAAAACAAGAAGAAAAAAATAAAGAGGGAGCTAAACTAATGTAAAAACTAGAAAAAGAAATCAAGCCGGGAGCTTGAATGAGGATCGAGGAGACTACCCAAGAAAACGTCACCTCCCAGGAACTAGAAAAACAAAAAAAATCCAAACAACACCAACAAAGGCCCGAAGAAGAATAATCCAAGCAAGAAGCACACCAAAGTAGACCAAAAATCAGAGATAGAATCCTCAGAACGCCCAACATCAAAACAACCAACATAAATCCAAAGCAACATATCACAATCGACGAGTTAGAGACAACAAAAAAGCCAAGTACTAAAAATACACTAGAAGTGAATCAATACCACCAAACAAGAGTGGCCGCCAAAAACCATAAAGTAGGAAGATGCAAGCGACAAGCTAGATTTATGAATAAGTTATTGAGAAGAGATAAGAGCCTTCGCAGCTTCAAGCTGCATCAGAGGAGGAACCATTGAGGAATAATCTTGACTTGAGGCCTCTAGAGACAATTCTTTCGGCTTAGGCTTGTCGGATCAAGATGGCAAGGATGAGACTTAAGCTTTGAGTTGGCCCTAACCATGTCGAATTCGAGGGAGTGGCAATTGGTTTGATAACCAGGGAGTACGAATTGATGGAGCAAATAGAACCTGATGGTCGAACTGATTTAAGGTTTCTTGGTTTCACCTTTTTAGGCTTAAGAGAAGAAGCTTTCGGCGGCGTGGGAGAGTTGCGTAGGGGAGATAGATAGTTGATCGAAGTTTTCAATTGTTTGGGAGAAGAATTGTTCCATCATTAATACAGGCTGAGAAATTTGAGGAGGAGGGAGAGAAATAAAATTTCGGGAGATTCGAGAGTGAAGAAGAAAGCTGACTTGCAAGCTGAGAAACAATCCGAGTAGAGGGGACTTGAGTTTCTTGAACATAACTATTAACAAAGTCATTATTGATCACCGCAAGTGAGAACTCAAAAGCTAGTCCGAACCTCTATTGAAAATAGAGGTTTAACAATGTATGAAGCGAACCTCTATTGGAAATTAATTAGGTACTATACATTTCTTCAAGAAACCTTCATGGAATGTGTTCAATGTTATATATACTTTGTTTGTACTCTTTGGTTGTTGAACTTGTGTTTCGTTGATGCTTATTTCGAGTTTATCTACACCACATGCACTTGAACTCTCTGATTTCGGGATGACAAGAAAGAGATATGCATCGGTCGATGGAATGACTCGTGACGATCGAAGAGATCATATATTATTTTTGAAGAAAACATTCCTCTCAACTGACTATAAAGGTTGCACTTGTGGACTAATATCATAATTAATATGCACCCGACTGGAGAAGGTTTTTCATGCCTTTATGGAAATCCTCAATGCGGACGTCTTGATTATAGGCTTAAGATCAACTTTTACTTTATCGGATTGTCGACAATCGCGCCATGGCTTCCAGGGAGTACTCCCTTGCCGATGTGGGCACTCAATCAATGTTCGGATTTCTTGTTGATAGTAGTGAAAAATGCATATTTCTTGTTGATCGCATAAAGGGGTTTTGTGTTTGTTTTGATTTTGGCTTTATAGTTTATGGTGTTTGCGGCAACAATCTCCCTCACATAGTGATACTTCAACTTGATGTGCTTGGTTCTTTTGTGAAACATTGGATTTTCAACCATGGCAATAGCAGCTTTTTGAGTCACAATACAACACAACATCTTCTTTCTTCAATTCTCCAAGGTCGGACATGATTTTATTCACCCACACACTTGCCTAACGGCTACATTCATAGCTACATATTCAGCTTCACCAGATGGGCCGAGCAACAACTTTTCGCCTTTTAGACTCCCATAAAAATACATCGATCCCAAACTCAAGCAATAACCAATCATGCTTTTCTCCATCGTGTCTCCTCCCAATGTGGAGTCACAAAATGCCATCAAGTCTCCATCACCGACTTCAGCATACCAAATTCAATGACCAGCAGTTACCACTAACATATCTAAGAATGCTTTTTGCACACATTATATGCATTGAGGAAAGATATTTCATGCCGGTCATGAGATGCACACATATTCACTCCAAACACAATATCAGGTATGGATGTACAAAGATACAATAGAGAACCAATAATACTTATATACAAAGAACTATCGGTGACATATTTACATGAAGAGAGTTCTACAGGTTTTACACACGCTTCAACTAGTGTTGGTATTGGCTTGCATTGATCCATGCGAAACTTCTTCAAAATTTCAGCCGCAAATTTCTTCTAAGAAATAAAATTCCCATATTCCTTTTGCTCAACTTCCAAACCAAGAAAATACTTCATCAAGCCAAGATCAGTCATCTCAAAGTCACTGAACATGAGGGATTTAAACTGTTCAATCGGCTTCTCATTAATTCCAGATAATCAACAAGTCATCAACATAAATGGAACAAATAAGTTTTTCTCCACCAGCAACTTTAACATACAAAGTTGCCTTATTCATGCTCCTAACAAAGCCATGCTATAAAAAGAAGCTATCAATTATGATGTACCATGCCTTCGAAGTTCGCTTTAGCCCATAAAGAGCTTTAGAAAGATTGTAAACTTTCTCCTTTGGCCTAAAATCTCATAACCCTTAGGTTGAGAGACATAAACTTCTTCTTCAAGAATACCATTGAGGAAAGCACTCTTAACATCCATGTGGTGAATTTTCCAGCCCTTTTGAGCCGACAAAGCAATCAACAACCTTACGGTTTCCAATCGAGCAACTGGAGCAAAAATTTCTTCATAATCAATGCCATATTTTTTATATATCCTTGTACAAGAAGCCTTATTTTATGCCAATTCACACTTCCATCGGCATTCAATTTCGTTTTGAAAATCCACTTCACTCTAATAACATCAACATTCTCTGGTTTATCAACAAGAGTCCAGGTCTAGTTCTTTTCAATTTGCCTCAATTCTTCATCCATAGTAATTTTCCATCAAAACTGTTTAAGAGCTTCCCTGAAATTTCTTGGTTCACCGGTTGCTATGAGGGTCATTCTACCGCTTTTACCACTTTAAGCATCATTATACGGCAAACAAACCCTCCTTGTATGCAAGACATGTGACTCATTTGAAGCTATAGAATTGGGTTCACCATAATTTTCGAAATTTGAGGCAAATTTTGGAAATTTTCTAGCATAATTTTTTTATGTTGGCAAGTGAACTTGTAAAGGCTACTCATCAACATTAGAAGTTGTATTTTCTCCACCAAATTGAGGAAGTGCTAACAATTCTTCTCCACCAATAGAATCTCCATGTACCTCATCATGTACATTTTGACTCAATGAAGGCATTTCATGTTGTGGGGCAAAATCACCATACATAGCCTTCTTCTCTTTCCAATCCCACATACTCTCCTCATCAATTTTAACACCTCTGGAAATTAGAATTTTTTGAGAAATAGGATCAAAACCCTATAATGAGCAATAGAATCTTTAGAATAACCCATCAAAACACCTTTGGTGGCCTTAAAAAGCCAATTTGTCCCTCTTCTCCTTCGGTATGTGCACATAAACAACACTACCAAATATTCCTAAAATGATCTACAACTGGTTTTCTTCCATGCCACTTCTCAAAAGGTATAACTTCTTTCAAGATAACTTCTTTCAAGGCCTTTGTTTCTAACAAACTTTGCAAGTGAATGCAACAATGGAACAAGCTTCACACCAGAATTTCCACGGCACTTTCTTCTCGGCAAGCATACTCCTCGCCATCTCACAAATGCTTCTACTCTTCCTCTCGACCACTCCATTTTGTTGCGGAGTATATGGACAAGTTAGCTAATGAATAATGCCTTCTTCCAACAAAAATCCCTTCATCTCATTCGACATATACTCTCCACCTCTATCACTTATAATCATCTTCAATTTGTAATTTGATTGCTTTTCGGCCATCAATTTCCACAATTTAAAGAACCCAAACATCCGGCTCTTATTTTTCAAAAAATAGATCCAATAAAATCTACTATAATCATCAATAAATATGAGAAAATACCTATTTCCACCGGCGCTTTTAGTTTTCATAGGCCCACACAAATCGGTATGGACAAGTTGCGGCTTCTCTTCAAATTTCAAATCGCTTCGGAGAAAAAGAACTTCTATGCATTTTGCCTTCAACACAATATTGACAAACACATTTGCCTTTACTACTCATCATTGGCAAACCTTCAACAATATTCTTCCTCTTCATATTGAGAATGGTTTCGATATTAGCATGCCCAAATCTCTTATGCCATAATTGTGTAAGAATAGCACTAGAGACCATTGGCAAAACTCTTTCAACATCATCAAAGTTGATTTTAAACAACTTGTTCATCATTTTCACCTTTATTTTTTTCAGGATTGAGAATCTTACACATATGATCTTCAAAATAAACTGCATAATTATTCTCTAACAATAAAGGCACACTCGATAAATTCCGATCCAAAGTGGGAATATAATACACATCCTTCAACAACGTAATTCCCAACTTTGTCTTCATCTTAACATCACCCTTCCATTCAACCTCCATGAATTTTCCATTCCCAATTTTCAAACCCACATTACTTCCATCGAAATGGAAATAAACCTACTTGAAGAATTAGTCATATGGTTAGTACAACCACTATCAACCAACCATTCATCAACTTTCTAATCTCTACCATCACCAATCATATCAGCTGCATCATCATCATCAATCTTCTCATCTTCGACTATAAGATTAGAACCTATATCATCACCTTCAACTGCATGAGCCATAAACACAATATCCTCCTCTTCAACCCTTTTCTCCACGATTTGAACATGAGAGGCAAGGGCAACATGTGGGTTTGGTTGTGGATTTTGGTTTTGGAAAGGTTTTTGTGTTTGGGAAGAACTGGCTTGGAATGATGGACTCATATGTGGAGGTCTATATGTTGATTTTGGTGCATAGGTTTGTTGATTTTGCGGGAAATTTTGATTTGGCTGAAAATTTCGGTTTCTCTAGAAATTTTCCTATTATTGGAGATTCCGGTTTGGCCCGAAATTTGTGGTTCATAGAGAGTCCGGGATTATATGGCATTGGTGGATTTTGGTTCATTTGAGGTGGGGATATTTGGCTTTGGAATCTGGTTTTAGTGTTTGGAGGATAACTATTTTCAGCAGCCCATTTTTCATTGCAAAAATACTTAATATGAACCTTTTTATGGCAAAAGTTACAACAAGCATCCTCATGCCAAAAGCAACCGATTCAAGATGGTTTACCTTGCCACAATATCTGCTTTCAGAAAAGATCCCCATCTTCTAGGTTGTCTCGCTTGCGTTTGATTACCAGCTCCATCTCTTCATGGTCTATATGGTCCTTGAGAATGAGAATTTTGACCAGAAATAACCGATGGTCGCCATTGTTGATGTTGTTGCATTTGTTGCGAATGAAACAACGGATTCTCATACTCCCAAAATCTTTAAGCTCCCTTCAATGCATACTCTTCAAATTCAGCCTTTTTAGCTCCAATCTAACTTTCATACAGACTCCAAACAAGTGAACAACTCCTCCAAGTGAAAGAAGAAGAAACGGTATATAAAGACGAGATTTGTGAAATATATTTCTTGGGCAAGCTAAGCAACAATTTTCCAACAAGCCTCTTTTCCTCCATAACCATCTCTTCAACTTGCTCCATTTGAGACACCATACTTATAAATCGATTTTTCATCTTAGCCTACCGTTTCTTCTTCTTTCATGCTAAAGTTCTCAAATTTCTTTCTATGTATTTGCTTTTTCACGTTGTTAGCCAATTTAGAGCTCTCATATAGAGTTTCCAAGCAAATTCCAGGTATCTTTAGCATTTTTACAATTCATAACTTTCTTCGATACTTGATAAGAGAGACCTTGCCCGATAAAAATTAAAGCTTTCTTATTTTTCTCGTTCTCAGCTTCATAATCTCTCCCTCGAGCATCAGTTACTAGAAGTTCAACGAGCCATCTCATCAAATCCTTGCTCCACCACACTCCGGTGATTATGTAGCTCTAGAATATCTTTCATGTTAAGATACCAGCCATCAAAATCGTTTCCATCAAAGACTTTGGGGATGACATGGGTAAAGAACAATGATTTTGAACAACTATAGGAATAGCTTGCATTATGGGTGGGTTTTGTATCGGTGGGTCAGTCATTTTTAGGTTTTGGGGTAACAAAAAATTCAAAATCAGGCCTTTAAGACGTTACGCTCACGATACTATGTTCGGATTTTTTGTTGACAGTAGTGAAAAATACAGATTTTGGTGAGGAAATAGTGAAGAAAGTGAGTTTTCAAAGAGATTTTGTGTTTGGTTTGGTTTTGGCTTTATAGTTTATGGTGTTTAGATGAATTTAAGTGTTGTTTGTGGTAGATTTATGTAGTTAATGTAAGCAAAACGAAATTAAACTTAACGAGAGAAGAGTTTTCGAGCAACAAGAGCTTGCCCAACTACCGAGCTTCTTCTTCTTTTTTTTTCAATATAAAGCTTCTCCAAAATACATCAATAGCTGAGATCAATGACGATGTTGTTTAATCTAATGAACCAAAATTAGACAACAATTATGGTCACTACAACACAAACTTCCTATTACATGAAAGATAATCAAAAGGACAGCTTAAAAACCAGTTTAACGTGTTAAAAACTCCAATTTCTATATCCAGCTTTAACAATCCAAATTGGTCCCTGCAAAATTTAAAATTGACACAATGGTCCCTGATTTTTATGACTGTCCATTCCAATCCCTACGTCCCTAGCTTCAAGGTGCAGCATCCTGCTCTGGAATTCAACATTCTCGCCGACTCTTCTTCATCGACAAACATCATTCCTGGATCCTCGAAACAAACCCTTCCAACAATCAATTCATCATATTATGGCTTGGACATTCATTTCGCTAGTTAGAACTAGGTTTAGATTCTTAAAAATAAATGCTTTTAATGAGCAAATCAATTCATGTGTCTTCTATCTCATAACACTTTGTAATAAAAATTACATTAAAAATTCAAAAAAAAAAAAAAAAGTCGGGAGGTCATGAGTTCGACTCCCGAAGGAGTGGACTTTGGATTGATAGATTATTATATTAGGCATATAAAAATAATTAAAAATAATGAATATTAATATTGAGCAGAAGAAAATATTCCATTCTTTACTTTACTTTTAAGTTTCTTCACAGTTTTTAAGAGGAACAAGATAATTTTTTGTCGGGGAACTAGGATTTTCTCAGTCCCAACAAAAGAATCTCACGGCCTCTTAAACGCATCGGGCCTGGCTAATACGAGACTTGGAGAATACAACTGTATTCTACTTGTTGGGATTGCTACGTAATTATACCCCACGTGTCCACCCTGGAGAAAGATCCGTAGAGTGGAAGCCTTCTCCTCTGGCCACTGCTGAGCTGTGGCTGGTGGCATAGGCGGTGCTCACCCCGCCTGCCAGAGAAAGGATTGGATTTCTGAAACCTGCAAGCATCATGGGGAGTATAATTAATTAACTGGTTACATAGTGATCTCTATGGTTAACTAGGAATTCTCTGTAGAGTGAAATTATTATTGACTTGTTTTTTTTTTTTAATAATGTACTTCAAGACATATACATTCGATGAATTCGAGAAAAATTTGCAGGGTGTCGTAAAATCTGAAATGAGTAGTGGTGAGGAAATTTAATATTGAATTAACCAAAGATAAGATCAAGTGGAGGTTTTGTTTTGTTTTATATTTGTTGGTATAGGATTGTCTACTTTAAGATACTTCATAATTAAATCATTCAGCTGAGCAGAATTTGAGTATCTGAAAGTAACTAACCAAATTGAAGCGTTTTCCTATTAATCAATTAATTATTGGCACATAATAATTAGCAACATCTCAAGACATTTGAACATGATCACCATATGTAGGTGGAATGTTAGCTGTAGCGTTTTCAAAACTTTTGATCCTTCTCTGTCAACCTAGCTATTACACTTTGAAGTTGAACATATTGTAGAATAATGATAGAGAAGAGAGGAATTGAATTGAGATCATAATGATTAGATAGTCGTTCTTTACTTATCCCATAGGATAATTTTATCATGATCTTATTTAGTACACAATAAAAATAAGAGGGTTGTAGTGCTAATAAGATACTTTGCATAAGTCATGGAATAGAGATTAAAATGTATATTTCAAAACATGTGAGGCTAAAATAAATATTTTGATGCATAAAAAAAAAATTGAAGGACGGGAAGGATTCACAAACGTATTGAAATTTGATTTCCCCCCTCTTTATCTTCCGTTCGATGGACATATATCAAGTATGTCAAAAAATTGCTAATTACATTATGCAAAATTTGGATAAAATTAAATGGAAAGATTTGCACAACACGTAGATGGTGCTAGTTTTTAAGTTAGGGTTTTCTTTGATCATTTTCTCTATTTATAAAAAATGTTTTGTCATTTTTCTTAACCAAGATACTTTGTCGGTGTTAGTTTTTGACATTTCATCAAAGTATAACTCGTCTTTTGCTCTTGTGGTATTATAATGTGAAAATTGAAGCTGAAATTAGTGTCGTAAATCAGTTGTAATGACCATCTACTGTTGTGTTGATTATAATTTACTTAATGTTCATCGGATCGACGATTTATAAAAAGGATAATTTAATGAGTTTTTTGGAGCATTCTAGCAACCAAGTGGCAACGCCTCCATGTTGACGAGAATGCCAAGGCTGATATTCAACAAAATCACAAGAAGGAGGTGAAGGCAATATTAGGTTCAAAATGCTTGGCCGAGTGTATTAAGGGGATCCTTCATTCTGCCTGGAAAATTAGTGAAGAACTCAAAATCATTTTGAAGAAGGTGCTCGGAACAATGGAGGAGACCACTAGAATCGATCACTACTTGTTAAAGTCAAAGCCTAAGCTTACAAAGCTTGTTCAGGTGAGTAAATTACTACTCGCTCCCTAAATTTTATGAAATTGAATGTGAAAATTAAGAATTATAAATCTCCATTTCTCTCTGGTTGTAGGAATATATTGTGAAATACCAAAAGGCGACCAAGGAAGTGTTGGTTTAGATCATCTCGAGGAACTTGAGATCATTGAAGCAAAAATGGCAACTGCCAAGAAAGAAAAGAAGAAAGTGAAAGTTTATCAGTAACTTCCAGCAGAAGCAATCCAACTTGAAGAAGAAGAAAGCCACAAAGAAGACAATGATTTCGAGCAATTCGATCGAGAAGGTGTTCTAAGGTTGGCAATGAAGTTTCTGAAGAAGAAAGAATCAAAACAGTGACTCGAGAAGATCGAACAAGGAAGAAGAAAAGAAATTATGCAAAGGACGAAACAACACATCGTCAAAAGCTCGAGGACCTTGTGTGTCTCTGCATGCAAACGTTGGGGACCTCGATCGGCTTTTCTAGAAAATTCTTCGAAGATCACGATCGACGATCTGCGGAGCAACCGGCGATTAGTCGGAAGCTCGGGCGACCTACCGTAGTGCTCAGGAAGATGTCGGCTACAACACCTCTAAGAGCAATTCGTCCGCAATTCCTCGTATTGAAAAGCCCCAAATTGGTTAGGGTTCTATCTTACCGTTCATGTCCGAATTTCAAATTTCTGAATAATGAATAAAATTAGTGTTCTGGGTAGCTTCGTTTAGTTGATATGAAGTAGTTGGCAAGTTCAATTTAGTCCGACATGGTCCGAAATCCACAATGTGTGATCGAGTTGTATACCGAAGAACCGGAAATTGGGCGTTTTCATTATGAGTCATCATAGCTGAATTCGTTGATTCGGAAACGTTAAGGACAAGTCCATTGAAGGTGTCCGAATGCTTAAACCGAAGTTCTAATGCATTGTGTGAAGATGGCATTAAGTGGGTCTGTGCTTCTGTGTATCTTGTTCGTCAAGTTTGAGACGAAATTCAAATTTTAAAGTTGTTTTTAGCAAAGTTAAGCTTCAGCTTAAGTTGTTAGTAGTATGTAGAAGGAGTTTGGATGTCTGCTAGTCTTGATCAAGTTCGGAATGGAAGTCAAGCAAAAAGTCAACAAAAATGGTGTCTTTGTCGAGAGGAAGAAGACGAAGTTCAGATTGCATTTTTGACAGCTTTACAAGTATCAATCTACTCGAAAACGCGTTGTGGATGACTCTAGAGTGAAAATACAAGTTGAAATCAAGAGGAGAACGAGATCGTGCAAAAAGTAAACCATTTCCAGTTTTTCATTTTACCGGTTTTGGTTTCTGGTTTTCCTTAAAATCCAGCTTGTAATTACATTTTAAATTCCATGTCAGCTAGGTTAAAACTTTCGGACGCCTATATAAAGGCTTATTGTAATCGTTTTCAGTCTCTATGAATGGTATGAATTAAACTTTAGAATCGCCATTTTCATCTTTTTTACGAGTTTCAAAAGTTGGTTGCATTGGTTGAGAGAACCCTAGAAATCCGATCACCCAAATTAGTTTTTAAGTCCCAAACACATTAGATACCTACGTTTAAGCCTTTAGATTAAGATTAGCAATCAAATCGAATATGAAGGATATGATCATCGTTTTGTTTTAGTGTATCACTGTTCTTGCTTTTAGTTTTCTGCAAATTTGAATTACAGTGCTTGTAGTTGTTGTTGTTTTTGCTTCTCTTTCATCCGTTCTTGAGCTCACCGGTGATTGGAGGTTCAAGGATTATCCACCGTGAAGCGCATGGGCCACATAGATGAGAAGTTTTTTAAAGTAATTCACCTATTTGTTTGAGACTTGCAGTGAGATATTAGTTATGGCATCTTGACAGTTTGTTTGATGTTTTTAAATATTGCAAAAGGATTAACTTGAAAGTTGAAATATTTGCTCCTTCAAAAGAAAGTGGAAATAAAACTGAGATTTAATTTGAGGCGGTGATTGGTTTTCTATGTTCTTTTATTTATGCACTTGGCTTTTTCCATTGATATACAGGTTTTAGGGTATGGAAAATTAAAACTTCAAGCTATCGATTATGAGAAGTTATGCATGCTAAAATACTAATTATTATGTCTCAAATTTCTAAATTCTAAAGAAAATTTATCTGATCATAATTTATAATGTCAGGATAATTTTGCACAAAAAATAATGAAAAATTAACATTGAGTAGAAGAAAATATCATGTGCTCTTTTGTTTATAAAGGGAGGTGCTGAATTAATATTAATAATCGTTAAATTAGGTGATCTAAATTAAGTCCATTGTCGGATAATATTGATTAAACTCTTAGACATCCAAACTAAGCAAAATTGTATTATCAAAGTTCATTCTCCACAATTTAACTATCGAGTGAATTACAATGGAAGTTCAAGAATATAACAAAATATAATGTCGCTAGATACAGGCATCTGGGAACATTGGCCAGTACAAAACGTTTAACTCTAGCCTAAAAATGCTGGCACAAGTAACAAATAGACAGAAAGTAAATGGAAATTATGTGCTCAATTAAACTGTAAGGATCAAATCTTTTCTTCACCACATCTTGATCAACTCAGCATCTAACTTCAGTAACAAACCGGGAGTAAAAGCAGCAAAATATTCATTCACAGAAGCTCAGGATTTAATCAAGCACGGTCCCATGTGCTATTTAAACCATGCACTCGATCATCTTCCAAACAAAGCTCGAAGATTCCTCTTATTAGACCAGAATTGTATCCTACACAGAGAAGTGATTAATTCCATTGCCTAATAGCAAAATCTCGGATTTGCAGCCTTAAACAAGCTATACTGCACTATGCATTCTAACAAATAGAAAATCACCCCATCTTGGAGCTGCATTTTCAAAGACAACCACATTTCGTTCTCTACAAATTGTTCAAGCTAGCTATCACCACAAAAGAACCCACATAAATCTTTTTTCAAATGCCCTTGAAACATTTCTTGCCATTGGATCAAGAATGAAGTCTGAAAATTCTCAAGGGTAAAATACCTCCTGATGCTCCCTGTGCATCCACTACAAAACCACCCACTTCATCCTCATACCAAATGTGAACAAAACTAGTCTACCTAGCTTCCACATTCTTAGTCTCCAACAGGCACAACAAATCCACATCAAACTTCTTAATCAGTTGTTTTCTTTTCTTCTTTTTCAAGGAGGAGCCAATTCCTCTAATATTCCAAAAAGAATATTAATCATGGCTTTAAGAGATTTCAAGAACTGCATAGCAAAGCACTACGACCTGCTGCTTCTAGGAATTTTTCTAAATTTGAAGTAACTTTTTCCGGTACAGAATCCAAGACCAGCCACGTATTCGCGAAGTCTTCTTCAGGAATAACCGATAAATTACTCTTTACAATTCTCTATGTTTAAGCCGCCAAGATCATCCAAGTTACGAGACCTCACATCTCTAGAGTTTAGTTTAATAAGTCCAGGATTTCACCTTTTAGTTGTACTCCCCAATACAACTTACTTAAGAAAGTATAAGTCACTTTCATTTTATTAAATGTCTATTAAATACTCCTAAGCTTTTAGGTTTAGTATTTATAAGCATAGAAGTTCTCAATTTTTTCCTTCGAGGATAATTTTACATTACTTATACATAATAACATTTCCATATCAATAATGTTTACAAGTACATTATAGGATTACTAAACATCCGTCTAATTTCCTTTTAACGGCTCGCTTTGAATGCCTTGGACCTAAGCTATTGGCGTTATTTTGAAGTATTTGCTGAATGGTAGAGTGAACAATTGAATTATCTAGTCTAACAGGAACCGTGTCGACCAAGTCTAATCTCCCCAGAGACAGCTATAAATAATGCTGGCAATCGTGCCTTTTAATTACTTGTCTTGTTAATTATGTCATCCAAATTACTTTGATTGCTTTTCTCAGTTCATAAAGGGTGTTTCGTCTTTTTTTCTCTTACCAAGAAACTTTTTTAGTGTTACGTTTTTCACATTTTAATCAAAATATTTCTCGGCCCTTCTTCTAGTGATATTATGATATTATGAAAATTAGAGATGAAAATAGTGTTGGAAACAACAATTGTAATGACCATCTTGATGAAAGTCGTGTTTTGGAGATGGTGGCACTCATCTCAGAGACTTTGAAGCTTTTTTGACGTTTAGGTCCTTGGCTTAATGAAAAATCTGAGTTGTTTCCGGTACTAGCAAAATGTAGGTGCTTTACATTATTCTCGTTTTTATTTTCTGTTTTAGAGTCAATAAACTAGATAGTTAGTAAGTTAGTATTAAGTTTTCTAATTTTTAATAAAATCTCATCCTTTTCACCCTCAATCAATTTTCACCATCAGCTCAACAACTCTTTTTCCAATCTATGTTGTATTTCTCTAAAACCAGAAAGATGCCAACCAAGTATCTTTGCATTCTGTGTTATAGAAGAAATAATTTGTTGTGGGTTTTGTGTCACTTAGAGGTGTTCTAAGTGTAGTAGAAGGAGCTTCAAAGTGACTTGATTTGTCAAGTTTCTCTACTATGCCTACCAGGTGCTCGATCAAATACTTGTGAGAAGCTGAGAAAAAGTTCAACTCGAAAATGGCTTGCTGAAATACCAAACTCGACAACAGATGCATGAAAGATCATTTTGCAAAGTGGTGTATTTCCAGGATTGACAAAATCAAAGCTTCAACTATAGCTTGGGAAGCAAGCAAACTTCAATGCCTACAACCTGTTCGTCATCAGTTGGTGCTGCGTTTTTGTTTTAAGAATGGGTTGATTCTGTTTTTGTTAACATAGACTGCCTTGAAGCTAGGAGAAAACTGCCGTCTTGAAGCTAGAGAGGATATCCCAATTGTTGCTTGTTGGGTATGTAGGAAAGCTAACTTTGTGCCTTTTGCTTTTTAAGTCAATAATTTCTCATATTTAGCATCCTCTTTTCATGTATTATTTGATGGATAGATGATGAACTCGATATATATGTATTTTTGGGAAGAGTCGATATATTTTCTGATAGTTTAGGAGTCTAAGTTTCTTAATTGCACACCAACTGCTTCGATGGAATGATCTCTTTGGTGCATTAGTGTGGGTTCTGAAAAATACTTTGATTGGAAAGGCTAGAGCACTAGGAAGTATTTTTGTGGTTTGACAAGTGTGTTTTAGAATAGAATATACTCAATAGAATTGAAAAATCGAAGTAGACCTTTGACGTGCCTTGAAAAGGAAGCAAGCTATCACTTATGCCCAACAGGTGTTTGATCGAAGTTCCTCAAAGAAGTTGTGTTTAGGAATCGATTTCCTTCCTCTTGTTAGGGGATTTCGGTTCTACATTCCTACAGATGGTATCGAGAGCCTCAAGTTTCGATCTTGGGAGCCGGTGGATGAAGAGAAAGTCGATCTTCCGAAGATTTGAAAATGGATTTTTTTTTTTAAGAAAGAGAGAGTGTAAAGAAATAAAAGGAAGTTGTTGCTCTTGATTGAGGGAGGAGGATAGCTTGAAGCTCACAAAGGCCAAAGATGCCCAGAGGAGACGAACGTGAATCCAAGAAAATCAACAATAAGCTTTTAATTTTTCTATAGATTTCATGGACTCGACTTTCACGAGTGAAAATTCATTCCAAAGTCTTTCAGATGCTTGAGTGTTCTCTTAATCACAAAATTAAGGAGGAAAGCTGTTGTTTGAATATTTTTGTGATTAAAGAAAGAAAATGTCAAGGTTAGCTCAGTTTTTTGAGAAAAAAAATATGGGGACGAAAATACAAAACGAACAATCTTATAAGAACCTACAAATGGAAAATGCATGGAAGCCTCTCTCAATACGGTCGATGGACGGCTTCGATGATTTGAGTGTGTGCCTCAAGTATTGTTTTTGCAATTTTTATATTAGTGAATTCAATAGGAAAATGTATGATTGGTTGAAAAGAGAGAGTAATAAAAAAGTTTGGCTTTATAAAGCTTGCTTGTAATCGTTTTTATTAATGAAAAATCGCGAGTTGTTTCAAAGAAAAAAAAACTCATTAGAATAGTCGTGTTGGAGATGGCAAGCACTCATCTCGAGGAAACTTTGAAGCTTTTGATGTTTAGGTCCTTCGCTATTATTGAAGAAGATGATGTTTTTGCCCAAACTTTTAAAACGTTGCATTTTCGTCCCAATGTGAAATCGAAAATAGGGAGAAGTTCTTCCTTTTCTTTTAGAGTTCCGGGTTTATGAACATGGATTTAAAGGGAGAGCTATTAAATCGAAAATTGAGAAGTAATTTATTTTATGCTTAGGATGGAAAATAAAACATGAAAATGCATTAAACATCTACATCTTGACAATATTGAAGAACCCTGAATTTTCATATATATGAAAAACGATTACGGTAAAGGCTTTTATAGCAAAAAATCCTAAAACCCACTTTAAAACTAACCAATCACATGATTTCTAATTCTTTTATAATTTAAAGCTGTAAAAGGTGTTCCTTGAGCTCCACTCCCTCAATCTCGGCCATTAATCTTCGTTGTACGGTAGCTTTTTCTGACTATGTACGAACGTGTCCCTGATGAATTTTCTTTTCTTCAAAAGAGTCACTAAATTATATGTTCTTAAAAATAAGTCCTTACGAGAGAACTTGTTTTTTCGAGAATTCTTTGAATCACGAAATTATCACTTCTAATGGCTCTTCCCTAATTTTGTGATTCGCAAAGACCATTGTCTATCGTAAGAAGTTTCGGCACTTTACACAGTTAGGTCCCTGACGAACTCCAGATTTTCAATACAATCCTTAAATCTTCAAAAGCTTAAAAATCACCGTATAGCTCAACTCGATTTTTTCTCGTTCCTCGGACTACAATATTACCATGTTCAACGTCGACACTATCATAGACGATAGACCTAGGTCAACACGATTTTCATTGGATATTTGCTAAAAACACGAAATCGAAACAAAATTCACTAAATCAAGGAAGCTGGACAATGCAACTACTACCACCCAACCCAACTAATATCCAATTGGCAAGGCCCAAAAGACCTCAAAATTGAGCCCCGAAGACGCGACCAGGCCCAATTAAAGCCAAACCAAAAGAAATCCTCTATGCACTAAAAGAGGGAGTGCGGTACAGCCCAACCCATCTAGGTCGGCGACGACTCAGAACGGTGCGCAGCGAGTACCCGAAGAGAAAGAAGACGCCCCGGCAGAGGGAAAGAGAGACGACGCAACCATAGGACGGAGATCCAAAAGAGAGTGGAGACTGCCAGAGAGGAAGGAGAATGGCGCCAAAGGGAGAAACTCGAGAGAGAAGAAGACCCAGAGAATAGCAGACGGCTACACCAGAGAACGACCGACCAAGACACCAACGGAGCCACAACGAGCGATGGCACGACGAAGAGGAACCGGCTGGGGGCAAACGGAGCGAGGAGACATCATCGAGAAGAAGGTGTGTCGGCCGATTTAAGAGGAGAAGACCCATGCCACAAATAACCCATCCACGCGAAACCACCAAAGGCAAACCATCACCATTGTAGTCGGAAAAAGCCAAGACCCGCTGACCATCGACTCGTTAAGGAAGAACAACAAAGGGAGGAAAGAAAAAATGGGAATAAAGGAGAAGGAATAGATGCGAGGAAGAGGGCGAAGAGAGAGAGGGAGAGAGAGACTAAATGGGAAAAAAAGGGCCCTTAAATTTTCATACTCTTTCCTACTCAAAAAACGATTACAGTCAAGCTTTTATAGCAAAAATCCTAAAACCCACTTTAAAAGCTAACTTGATCACATGATTTCTAATTCTTTTATAATTTAAAAAGAAGCCCCGTAAAAGGTGTTCCTTGAGCTCCACTCCCTCAATTCTCAGCCATTAAATCTCGTTGTACAATAGCTTTTCTACAATATGTACAAACGGCTCCCTAATGAATTTGCTTTTCACTTGAAAAGAGTCCTAAAATTTCTATTCTTTACAAATAAGTCCTTACGAGAGAACTTGTTTTTCGAGAATTGCTTCGAATCACGAAATTATCACTTCCAACAGCTCTTTCCTAGTTTTGAGATTCAAAGACCACTGTATATCAAAAAAGTTTTGGCACTTTATACAGTTAGGTCCCTGACAAACTCCAGATTTTCAATACAGTCCCTAAAATCTTCAAAAGCTTAAAAATACCTCAAGCTCAACTCGATTTTTCTCGTTCCTTAATCACAGATAATACCATGAATCGAATACATCTACAAGCTAATGGGCTTAACTATTATTCATCGCATCAACAATATATCAGGAAAAGAGAAAAGGTAATTTAATGTTGTGTTATTTTGTCCTTGAAAGCTATGATTTTTCTTTTTCCACCTTAGCTGGATTTCTTATGGTATTCACAATGATATATACTAACCTTTATTTTTACCGCTCTCGATCGGATCTATATAT
>JANIEQ010001311.1:0-18565 GCA_024708375.1 Oxalis stricta | reverse complement strand
TGGATTTTGATGAATTAATTGGGTCTGGTAATTGGGCTTTGGGGATAATATGTCTCATTGATTTTTCTACTTTATCGATTCACTGGAATCAATCCTTTATCTTTTAGTTATAGAGGAATCAATCACGAGTCAGATGAATTTCAAAGGCAGAAAATTTGTAAAAAATGACTGCATTTAGTACAATTAACAAAAGAAAATGATCCAATTTACATATATTGGTAAACAAAAGAGACCAATAAGCATATTGTTGTCATTCCAAAAGTGTTTCTGACTTTATCGTCAAAGTTCTGCCAAGTCCGAACGTTAAAAAGGGTAATTAAGTCAACACAACTAACATAGCGTGGAATTAGACTGCTTAAACGTGGATTTACCCCCCGGTTTGGTCAAACGTGTACTAATATATTATCGTGCTTGATCAGCTCATATCAGAAGCCTTGGGCAAGCAAAGATCGAGATCATCCTTCAGTTTTCAATTCTATCGAATCGATTCATGGATCGTGTGCAGCTGCTTCTTGTTGGATTGCCAATCTTCCTATTGTGCACCGATCTCGTTAACCTCTTCACTCCGCCACCTCATCGACCACCGCCACCTAAACCCAACCACCACCACCAACCACCACGAGCAACCGCTTCCGAACCGTGAAGTTCTAAATTTACCTCCACAGGTACTCCGATGACTTGTTTTATGTTTCTGCAATATGAAATAGTGCTGATCTAATTATTTGCTTCAATTTTGTTTTTATCAGCAATCTGTTGGAATTGGATCAGTTGGCTATGGAAGTACAGTCAACATTAACTTCTGCGCTTCTTGCTCGTACAAGTATGTACCTCAGCCTTGGGTTTCTGAATTTACAGATTGTTAATTGCAAGTTTTAAGAGCTTCACTCATATGCTTTATGTCCTTTTTTTGAAATAACCTTCGAATTCATGTCTTGCTGGTATCATTCCTAAAGAGTTCGCCGCGTACTTGTCGAAATGGTTGAAATATGATAGAATTTTCTTCTTTTTTGTTGTATATTGTAGAGGAAATGCAGTGACAATGAAGAAAATGCTGGAAACAGCTTTCCCTGGGCTTGATATCGTATCTTGCAAACTATCCTCCGCCACTACCGAAACGGTTGCTGGCCAAAGTGGTTCCAGTTGTTCAGATGGGAGTCATTGGGATTATGATGGGAGGTGAACAGATTTTCCCAATGTTAGGAATTTCACCAACCACCTCAGTGGTACCATAGTTTGCGTGCTAATAAATTCGGGAGCATGGCGTCCACCTGGCTTCTTGGCAACTTTTTGCAGTCCTTCTTGCAAAGCTCTGGAGCTTTTGAAGTTTTACTCAATGATCAATTGGTTAGTGTACTTTCATCTTTTTTACCTGATTAAACATTGCAGCTGAATGCTTAAAGTTATAAGCCACTCTGAAATTTCACATTAGATGTTTTGTAATCTGAGGTAATTAACATTTGTAGCTGTTATGGCCTGAGTAATAAGGTTTCATTTTCCACCAAATTCATATGCTAGAAGCATAAAACCAGATAACATCGTCGTGTACTATCGATCTGTAACAGTATTCTACCCCTAACATAACATGTTTAAGTCCATAATATATTAATTGGTGCGCATGCTTCTGTATAATTTCTGTCATCAGGAGTCCCAACTCAATATGTTGATAAGGTCATGGTGTTAATCTTCATCGCTTTACAAGTTTCGAACTCTCATCTTATCATCCATTTGTATTTGTTGTTTCTATTTATCTCTACTGTTTTGGTAATGGGAAAAATTGATATCAAATTTGGGTGCTTGCTATATGTTATAGAACTTTCGTGTCCTATTGGTGCTTCATTACGAAATGTCTGCTTTTGTTATCCAAACAAATGTATTCTTGCAAGAACAAGTACTCACCATAATAATTTATTGTATTTTGTTTTAGGTGTTCTCTAAACTTACGGAGGGCAGATTTCCTGGGGAGATAGAGTTGAAGGATATCATTGGAAAGCAATTGGGTAAACCAAGAGTTGTGGATGGCCTTGGAGAGATGTGGTCTTAGATCAGTTGCTAGACATGGAAATGGAACTTTGATTACACAGCTCAATGTGATTGGCGCCTCAACTCATAAGTAGGACTCATTTGTTATAGTATTATCCATAGAATGTGGTGAAGGTTGGTTTTGATTCTAATCCGAACCAACTTTGTTCATGACCATATAGGTCAATAACATTTGTCGATAACTTAGACCTCTTATCTCCAGCATAAGGTTTTAAATGTTTTGAAGTCAGACTTTTGTTCATCTTTCCGTTCAACCAAGAACTATTAGCAAGAGTTAATTGCGATGAAATGAAAGTAAATCAGTGGAGATTCATCCGATTTGATTTTTCAGAACCAACAGTGACTGCAAAATTATTCAAACCCAAATTGATGGGTAGCAAAGTAAACTATCTTCCGTATTCAAATAGCAGGAAATATATTTGCTATTGATGTAAGATGGAATAGGGAACAGTCAGAAGCTGTGTATGGTGAGAAATATTCTGTTTTTATGTGCTGAAAAACAAACTAATTGAATCACATAATCTTCATATAATCTTCGTCGTGTAGCACATAAATCTTCTCATGACCTTTCAAATGCGATTTGGCTTCAAATGCGAATTGAATTTATATAGGTAAAAAAATTAGCTCCTTAGTCTGAAACCTGCAAGTTACCAGCAAAAAATTGTTCACAATTTTATCATCGATAGACACAGAAAGTGAGAAACATGCAGGAATTGATTGAGAATGAAGGTGATTTACATCTGTGTTGAAGTCTATATTCTACTTATGTCACGGCCAAAAATCAAAGTTGTGAGCCAGTTAATTGCGACGTAAAATCTGTTCCTCCAGCTAATGACGCGAGTAAGATAAGCTGAACGCCATATAAACCAGCTGGCAAATCCTGCCATGGAAATCCCTTTTCCAGACTGTAGAAACCATTTCCATCATGAGTTATACAGTTCAACTCAGATAATTACGTAAACAAAAGATTCTTCTTAGTTCTTACTTACCTTGTTCTCTCTTAGGTCAACGAGAGCCTTATAACGACCAATAGTGGCCATGCTTCCCAGATGTTTGTAAACAAATGGTTCACCAAAATCCATGTCATTGGCACCGTTTGCACGGCCTCCCTCTGCACCGATTTTGTTTAAAAGATCCAGCCAGGTATTTTCCTGCCGTTCGGCGACCTGAGCTAAAGCGGGAAGAACTGGCTTCTCTGTGCTTTCAAGAAACCCACAGCAGTCACCGATAGCAAACACATCTTGCACAGAAGGGACCCTAAGCCACTCGTCCACCCCAATTCTGTCACAATCAAAAGCATCATTAAGTGGAAATCAAGAAAAATAAACTTTCAGACAAGCATGTTTAGGGCTTCATTACAAATGCAGAGCAAGAGAAAGTGAAGAGTTACCTTCCACCAGGAGACTTGGGAAAATCTACAGATTTGACCAAAGGAGCAGGACCAACACCTGTAGACCATACTAATAGCCCATATGGAACCTCGGAACCATCACTGAGAATTAGTTTATTGGGTTTCACATCCTTAACAATTCCACGAACTAAACGAACTCCTGACTGAGAGAAATATCCATAAAGGAACAATATAAGAACATTGGTCGACAAATGGAGTTACAATATGATCAAACATACCCAGTAATTTCAAAAAGGAAACCCTGTTTCTTTCTAGAGGGGATATATTCTCATGAGAATAACAATCCAACTTGTCCATCTCACAACCTCTTCATATCGTAAGGAGGACCACATCTAAGATTTAAGAAGATAATCACCTTTGTCAACTGCTTGGTGGCATAGCGCCTGAGGCGATCATCGAACGAAGACAAAATTTCATTCGCCTGTCAAAAACAGAAACAGTATAAGTCAATTACTGCGTAGGCTGTCATGCAATGATCGCAGATAGAGAGCCGAGTCTCTTTTCTTGACTAACCTCGATCAACGTAACATGTATATAATTCTTCACATGGGCATATCTCTGGCGAACATCTCTCGTTATAAAATCACTGAGTTCGCCACTGAACTCAACTCCAGTGGGACCACCTCCAATGACAACACAGTGTAGAAGTCTCTCCTTTTCTTCCTCGGTAACTCCTGCCAGCCACAACAAGAAACTCAAAAGTGAGTATAAAACTAAAAAAGACATATTTTGAGTAACAATAGAAATAAATGACCATATAGATTACTGGGAACATCAGAGAGCATCAAGTTCATAAGAAGCTTTCTACGGATTTCCTGAGCATGGTAGACCTCACGAAGAAAAACAGCATGCTCTAAGACACCTTTAATTCCAAATGTCAAAGGGTCAGCTCCCATAGCAATGACTAACTTATCATACGAAATTTTAAACCTCCATGGATCCAAGGTATCTGGTCCATCAGTAACAGTTTCACAGTGTACCTTCATCAATCAATTGCCAAAACCAAATCACTCACAATTAAGGAAAAGAAAAAAGAATCTAATCAATCCAACAATGAACAATTGTTACCTCATGTTTATCAGAATCGATCCTAGTGCAATTAGCAAGGAAAAAATAAGAGCCAGGCTCACGTGAGATGGCAGGCTGGATTCGGCTGATGGGCTCGGCCACTGATCGGAACTCAAGAGTGCCGACACAAGTGGATGCCAAGAGAGGAGTAAACACCATATGGTTCCTCGGAGACACACATACGACGTCGCACACCTTAGTATCGATCTCCTTCAGTTCGCAACCTGCCCATCCTGTTCCCAGCACAACCACACGAGGCTTATCCTCCTTCCGCGTCGGTTCTAGACTGGCGAGACGAGCCGTCGGACTCTCCTCCCGTCGCCGCCTCCGAAGCCGCTGCTGAAGTGGAATACGAAGGGGAATTCGCAAGCCATGGGGAAAGGAAGCTCCTGGTGTCGAAGATGGAGCTAAGAATGGTTCTACTGTGTTTGATCAGAGACGAAGATGATGATTTGGAGGTGGTGATTTGGATCAGGTTTCGATACCAAAACATGGCAGTGCGTGTTTTAACTATATTGGAAACAAACAAATAATGGATTATGAAGTGAAGAGAGTATGAATGAATTTATTTATCAGAGTGAAGAAAATGACGTCGTCAGTAGGCTTGGATCTGGTAATGAATATACGTGTCAGTTGACGTGGAACTACATGTCACACTTCTAGCTTTGAGTTGTAGTAATTTCAGGTACAGGGAGGATGTCGTAGCATTCGACCCGAGGGGTACTTTAAGAGGGTATGAGAAATAAGTTGTTCTCATAAAATGAACCGGTAACGTCTAGAACAACTTAATCGATTACATTAAGATTCGACCTCTTTAACTAAAAATGCAAATGAACTAGGATAATCGCCATGGAATCACAATAGTATTGGACCTTACTCACCGATATGGAATACTGGAATTTCCTTTTACTGTTTAAGAAAAGGATGAATGTGAGTTGGATTTTGTAACATTCAATCTCGTTTGATTCTTTGTATTTTCATCAGAACACACGACCTCCAAAACATAACATAATTAACAAACTTGCAATTAATATAAAGATTAATGAATACCTCTTCATCAATATAGAAATATTAGACTCCTAGAAGAGAATTCATGAAAAGTTAATTTGCTTAGCCTTACAAATTAATTTTTTTAATACATAAAGCCAATTAATACTTATTAAAAAACTCGAGAAAAGAAAATTATTGGTACTCATGATCACGGCTATACTGATGGCTTCATGACAAGGTTAGAGGTGGGGGCGGAGGAGAAGTGGGATCATGCTTAGGGTTTGGGCCAGGATCTTCATAATCTGACGTACTCTCTCGGGGGGGTGGCGCCGCCTTACCATGACTTATACGATGGCCGATGAGCCCTTCAGCCGGTAGGACAAAATTTAATTGATCCTTTTCATTTCCTAAAAATTCACCAATATACTCACCAACAAGTTGCCCTTCATCATCTCATCAATTAGAAAATTTAAGTTATTAATACAAAATGAAAATTCAATGCTTGAAAAATAATACGCTTTTCATTAGATGTTGCTTTAAATTCTTAGATTCATTTAAAAACTGAATAGGTCTACTCATTATTATTGCCTAAATACATTTATTTTCGAATAAATTTAAAAAGATAAAACGCACTGTCTATTCGAAGACGGAGAAGTATTTATCATCTATTTGATGCATAGATGTAATTTTAAAGAATATGCAAACCTAATTATAAGGTGAGTTGATCTATGGCAGAAGATGAAGAAATAAGATAAGCAAATAATCAAGCAAAACAAAAAATGAGCTTTAATCTTGAGCCCCATTTTTTAGTTTGATATTAAGAGATTGGTATTCGTGATCTAGAAAAGCTCTAGTGATTCTATATTTCTATATAATGAAATGAAATATTTAATTCTCTTAAGATGATTTTCTACCATATTAGTGGGAGATTTTTTTTTCCTTCTATATTAACTATCATGATGCGTGCACCTGTTTGGCAAAAACTCGCCTCTGCCTTAGTTGGAGGCCTTGAAACCAACCACGAATAAATTCTCTCTATATATATATACACACACACACATACTTATCCGGATTCTCTTCATCTCGTCTTGGACCAAAACTCTTCTCTGTTTGGTTGTTTATGCCGACAGAGTGACTGTAGCCCATTTTCCCAATAGGCAACATAAAGAAGATACTAATACACAAACAAAGCTTTATAAGAGTTGTTTCTGATACACACAGACCAAAACTATCAATCTCAGTAATGCTGTTACTCTAGACAAAGTCTAAGCTCAAATGATCGACATATATAATGAGATAAAAATGTAGATTAAAATTGTCGTTCCTCGGTCTTTCAATAGTCCATCAGACTACTTAAGTCGATACAGACGACAGGCACAGAACTGATGAATCATCGTTTCTTTAAAACCATATTTCTTTCGTTCATAGAACAGGTCTGTTTTGGCACTCCCAAGATTAACAATCTTAGGGCAACCATCCCTGTCTTTCTCTTGCTGAGTGCACTCTTTGCAGTAGTAGGCGTCGGATATCCCAACTCCTCCGCAGACTCACGCAGCGTCCCTGAAAGGAACCGTAGTTGCATTCGTCGCATACTCGAACGAGCGTGCACGGACGAACAAACGAGTCGCAGATAACACAGTGCCCATCACATTTCTCGCAAAGTCGTCCAATGGCAATACCCGGCTGCTTCCTGCACATGATCAAATCGGGATGATGCTTTGCCATGATCCTTCGTTACTGACTGCGTCTCTGTGACCTGAAAATGCATACAAACACAAATTTCAGAAAAACTTCCCTAATCCCTATAGGAAATCCAAACCAAGCATACGGAACAAGGTAGATAATATATGAAATTTGATAGGCCAAAACAAAAAGCACAAGTGTACACTACAGTTACTCTAAACTAAAACGTCTAGTCTTAGACTCTTAGTCTCACTGGTTATTAACTAAACCAGGGTGAAACTATAAACCACTACTGTATTTGGTTTTTCGAGCTCGAAGAACAATTACCATATGAGAGGCAAACAAACTGAATTCCGAGAATAATATGCTAATTGAGCTGCCATAGAATACCTACACAGTACAATAACGATTAATCTTTAGTTTCCTCAAATCAGACTTATTACACCCCGTAATAGCAGTATTTAAATTCCTGCGTTGCGCAAAAGAAATCAAAACTTTGTGCAGTGTTTTCTGCAAATAAGTTAAGAATCAAAAGGAGAGAGTGACGTTTACCTGATGAATTGCAGATCGAAAACCAGATGTGTGAATCAACAATAATTACAGCCCTAACCTTTCTCAGCTGAGTGAAGAAGACAGTTTACGCGACGAGAAGGAAATTTTGGTTTTGTAATAGACAATAATTTTCAAGACAGAAGTAAACAAGCTATATATGTATTGACTTTTATATTATTTCTGATTTTTGGGTTGAATTAAATTACAAAGCAGAGTACGCTATTTATTTTATACTACTTTCAAACCAGGTGCTTACTTGGTCAGCACACAAATATCTTTGTGTGCAAGGGAGGTAACGTGTTTGACACTCCCTACTTTTTATCGATTCTCAACCAAGCACATGTTTTTTCAACATCTTAGCTTCACTCCAAAATGAAAATAAAGAATTTCAAAGGGACAAGAAGCCTTTCAATATCATGTTTAGGTTGAAATGGAGTATTGATCTTACACACATCTCTGAAAGGGAACTCATCAGCTTCAAGCATATGAACCACATGTCCCATCTTTGGCCTCTTCTGAGCACCATTGAATCAACACCTCCATTGAATCAACACCGGAACTCCAATTCTATCGCCGTCAATCACCACCCATTGAATCAACACCTCCCCTGCCACCAGCCAATTCATCATCATCCATCTCGCAAGAACAGGTGATGAACATAATCGAAGCTCTGATTGGCCCAGACAATATACGACTTCCGCCGCTGACACGGAGATTAGAGAGGAAGAAGTAAAGGTTTTTGGGTAGAGAGAAAGAGAATGAGAGGGTGTGTAGAAGAGATTGTGAATTTTAGAAGACGATATATTTATCTACACATTCAATTCTTTACTTCTAAATGAGAGTTCATGTTCAGAACATTTTCCCTTTTTCACATTGGCATAACTTGACCAAAAAGTTGGGGATGCCCAACGAGCAAACAAGGCTTTTACGGTTCGGAAAACAGAGCCTTCCGTATTCAACTCTAAAATAGCAGAAACAAGTTTTGTTGGCATCGAAAAAAAGATAAAGGAGCTACGACCACTTTTTTTAACCATAAGTTCACTAAAAACTTTTAGACTAATACACACGGACAAAACTATGAGACTCGGTCACATTGTTGCTCATACACAAAGTCAAAGCTCAAAGCTTTATAAGGAGTTGTTTCTGTAACAAAGTAATATCACTCTAACCCCATCCTATTATTCTAAGCAAATGATCAACTTAGATATAATGTAGATTAAAAATGTCAATTAACACAATTAATTTTGCTTCAAGGGAACGAGTCGAAAGGAATTGACAAGTCAAGCCCCCTCGATTCGGCAACAAGAGTCTGGTTATGGAATAGTCTTTTGGTCGGCTTTCCCAGTTCTTGAGGACTTTCCGGCTCGGTAGACTTGATAGCGGACCTGCCTTGCTGACGGGAGGATATGACATAGATAGTTGCTGCTGTCAGTGAAAAGGAAGATAGATGAGGCGAGAGTCACGGGATTTTGAAAGCGCCGCATCTAGCTCGGTGGATGAAGAATCGCGAACATAATAATTTCGGTTGACTATGTTCCCGGAAAAAGATACTTGCACCTTCACGATAGATATGGGCACTTGCCCTCAATCCCAAAGTGGACTGGATAAGTGAAGCATATAAATTATTTAGAAACAATCAAACGAGATAATTAACCTTTGAAAAACGAAATCCATACGACCATGAATGGAATTGGAAAATTATAGATCTCTTTCTTTTTACCTCGTCAATTTCATCCCTTGTTCAATCTACAACTTATTGAAAAAGAAAAATCGAGAGGTGGTGATTTGAGAGGCGGGGTGGTGTTTGGGCAAGGGAGTATCGAGAGAGACGACATTTGATAGCATATCGAGTTCGAGCCACGTACGTGATCCAATAGCTCACCCTCCGGGTCCAATTACACGATCTAAAGCGAAGAATCTTCGAGGGGCTTTACAAGGATTAATTCGAAAAGTATTGGACCAAGGTGAAGAACTTGAGAAAGCTGGAGGACTAATTGACAAGAAAGAAGATGAACCAAGTACTTGGTTACTTTGCAATCACGTATTAGCTGTCATGTTTATTTTTGAATAAAAGATCAAAATTTAACTAATTTCCGATTATTTAGGGTAGTGGTTAATTAGTTTCAAGTCCAGTATTAAATACTCTCATTTTGTATGTTATTCTCAGACTATTGATTTATGAATGAAAATTTAAGTTTTTAGCATAGCTAAATTCTTTGTGAGGGTTCTTTGTTGAGTTCTCTCTGTGACTTCAAGAACGAATAAGCCGGGCTTGTGAGTTCTTCATCCACACACCCCACCCTTGTTACTATAAGGTTCTTGGACATTGCGATCCAACGGGTTTTATCGTCAAGGTTCATCTGCCTTATTCATCTAGTTCGTGTTGTCGATTCGAATATCGAACTAGTTGCGTGGGTCTTAGGCATCGCGATCTAGGGTTCCGCATCATTTTGGTATCAGTTTCCGGGCACGTTAACTAGTTCTATCTTGTTTTATTGTTCAGTTTAGTCTTTTCGTGTCAATCGTATTTGTTTTCTCGTTGTGTCGTCGTCTTAATTAAAAAAAAAAAATTCCTCGGGTCACTAAAATTAGTTTGCTTCTTGTGTTCATTAGTTTGTTTTGTCTTCTAGTTCAATTCATTTGTTTCTTATTTGTCTCTCTTTCGTGTCGGTCCAAAAAAAAAACAAGCTTTCTGGTCGAGTCAGTTGTTTGCAATTTCAAGTCATTTATTTTGTACTAATTAAACATTCACACTCATATACCTCACAATCACCATCGCCACTTCCAATCCCAAATTCCATACACCATCGACGCTCCATACTACCCCTTTCATCCCATCATCTCATTTTCCCTCATCAATTACAAAATTCCCAACCCTATACACCCAATTAAGCTTGAAGAGCATCTGGATTTACGAAGCGAAGGAAATTTTGTCGGATTTGTTGAAGTGTGAATGACTGGGCAGTGATTAGCTTAAATTGGTATTTGTTCTTTTACTTTGAATTCAATTTCAGTTTTACTTCGGTTTGAAACAAAAGAAAAAAAAAAAAAAAAAGCAAAAATAGAAAAGAAAAGAAAGTACAAGTAATTTCTGTATTTAGTTGTCGAGATTATTGAATTGAGTTGGTTTGCAGTTTGTGTTCTCGTTTGTTGTTCGTTGTGGGTATTATACTCGTTTGTGTTTTTGGAGCATTTGTCCAGTAAGTTGCTGCTGCAATTGGCCCCAAATTCATTATCCCACCCTAAACCTTGCCACACATATTGGTTAGTACGTGAAGATACATCTTTTACTTGAGTTGCAAACTTGATCATAGTCGTAGTCCGAATTATTTTTTTTTCTTAGATATTCCTGAACCTTGACTCATTTAGCATCGATAAGTTCTGTTTGCATTCATTCTAGGTCGAGGCTTTACACTACTTGTGAGTCTCTCTGCTGCAAACTTTCTCTGTGTCACTTGTCATGCTCTTGCGAAGATAAAACTCGAAGACTATTTTCTTTGGCCTCGTTGTGTTTGTGGAATTTACTCTCTTGGTTACATCATAAATTGTCAAGTCTATTAGAGAACTTGATTTCAAGAACGAGTGGTAAAATAAAGAGTGGAAAAAGCCAATTTGTGGAGTGAAAAGAGCTGTTGAGTGAAATACGAGTGGTAAAAGGTGATATTAATTAAAAAAAATACAAAAAGAGAGAAAATACAGTGAGAAAAAAAAGTGTTGAGAGGTCCATTATTTATTTCTTTTGTTTCTTTTACTAACATTTTCTGCAGGTTTTCTATACGATGTCTCGAGATAAAGCTACGAGTTCGCTCCAAAATCCTTTTGCTCCAAACGATGATCATTCAGGCCCTTTCAACATGGAGTCATTGTTTGTTGAAATTAAAAATATGAACAAACAGCTTCAGGAGTCTGAAATTGTCTTGATCGTCATGGAAAAGATATTGCGAACTGAAGGAGGCTTATACTCATAACCCTTCTCATGGTAGTGATCTCGAATCTGAGCCTGAAGTTGGAAGTTGGGAAGAACCAGTTCGACATGCTATAAACACTGGTCGTGTCAATGATCGACATGGCAGATTCGAGTCTCGGGAAGATGATGCCATGGACGGTGACCTGAAGGGTTCGCGATTGAAAATTCCACCATTTTCTGGTTTGGAGGACGCTGGTGCTTACTTTGCTTGGGAGAAGAAGGTTGAGAAGATTTTTCGTATCCATAATTATTCTGAACTCAAGAAAGTCCATATCGCTGAAGTTGAGTTTACAGATTATGCATTGGATCGGTGGGATCAGGTTGTTAATAGCAGACGAAGGAACGAGAGAAGGCCAATCACTACATGGGCTGCAGATGAAGTCTCTCATGAGAAAAAGTTTGTTCCTAGTTATTACATCGAAGTCTTCATCGACAGCTTCTCAACTTGAGACAAGGCGATAAATCCATTGATGCTTACTTTAAGGAGATGGAGCACCTTTTAATTCGTTTGGACCTTGAGGAAGATGTTGAAGCACTCATGTCCAGATTTGCTAATGGTCTCAATCAGAGAAATTGCTACTTATCGTTAATCGACACTATCGTACGAACATTGAAGAAATGGTCCACATGGCCATTAATGTGGAAAATGAGCTCAAAATTGCTAATTCACGTTACTCAGGGTCAAACACGAAGTGGAACTCGAATTGGAACAAAAAATCAGATGATAAGAGCACTTTGAAGTACAAAGATCGAGAGGTATAAGTTCAAAAATTCGTGAAGATAGATTTCAGCAAAAGGAGAATAATTCTGCCAGCACCAAACTTCAGAACAAAGGTATGACTAGCAAAGTAACCTCAATGTTTTAAGTGTCATGGATATGGTCATTTTGCTAGGGATTGTTCTAATAGCGAAGTTATGATCATGAAGAATAATGAAATTGTGCCTCAATCCGATGATGAATGTGATCATGATTTCGATTCGAACCTATTTGAAAAGCATGAAATGGTTGACGATGATTCTGATGGAGATTACCGGGTCCATGCTCTTAGCCTTGTGTCTCGTGGAGCTTTAAATGTGCAAGTTAAGATGGACAGCGTAAACGAGCAGCGTGAGAATATCTTTCAAACAAGATGCCGCATCAAAGATGATATTTGTAGCTTGGTGATTGATGGTGGTAGTTACACTAATGTGGCCAGCTATTACATGGTCAAGAAATTGGAGTTACCTCTACTCAACCATCCCACTCCTTACAAGCTTACATGGTTAAATGATAGTGGTGAGGTGAAGGTCACTAAACAAGTGATAGTTCCATTCAAGATTGGAAAATACAGGGATGAGGTTTTGTGTGATGTGATTCCGATGCAAGTTGGACATCTTCTTCTTGGCAGACCAGTGGCGGTTTGACAGAAAAGCATTCCATGACGGTCATGCTAATGAATTCCGATTTGTCTACCATGGTAAGGAGATCATTTTGAAGTCTCTCTCTCCTCATGAAGCCTATCGGGACCAGAAACTTATCAAGGAGCGTGAGGAAGAAGCACGCAAAGGCTGATTGCTCAAACAACATTCCGGTAGTTCTCGTACTGAATTTTTACGAACTTGCTAATGACAAAAAGAGTAAGGATTCTAAATTTGGCTTATTTGCTAGTAAAACAGACCTAAAACATGCATTGTATGCAAGAGATCCTCTTGTTCTTCTTATGTATAAAGGTCATTGTTTGTCTACTAATTCCGACTCTTCTTTGCCAAGTATTGTTGATTCTTTACTGCAGGAATATTCGATGTGTTTCTCGATGAGCTACCGAATGGTTTACCACCTCTTCGGGGAATTGAGCATCAAATTGACCTGGTTCCGGGAGCCTCTCTCCCCAATAAACCAGCATATCGGACTAACCCTGAAGAAACAAAGGAATTGCAAAAACAGGTTGATGCTTTGCTAGAAAAAGGATTGATCAGAGAAAGTATGAGCCCTTGTGCCGTTCCTGTGTTGTTGGTTCCAAAGAAAGATGGCTCATGGAGGATGTGCATGGATTGTCGTGCCATCAACAAAATAACGGTAAAGTATCGTCACCCTATTCCTCGCTTAGATGATATGCTTGATGAGTTGCATGGAGCTATGATATTTACTAAGATTGATTTAATAGGAGGTTATCACCAAATTCGAATGTTCTTAGGAGATGAATGGAAAAGCTGCATTTAAGACAAAGCATGGTTTATATGAATGGTTGGTGATGCCTTTTGGTCTCACGAATGCACCTAGTACTTTTATGCGTTTGATGAATCATATTTTACGTGATTACATTGGCAAATTTGTTGTGGTGTATTTTGATGACATTTTAGTGTATAGTAAGAATATGGATGAACATTTGAACTCATTTGAAACTTATTCTTGATGTTCTTCGTACTCATAAATTGTATGCTAATATGAAGAAGTGTACTTTTTGCATGGCTCAAGTTGTGTTTCTTGGATATGTTGTTAGTGAAAGAGGTATAGAAGTGGACATCGATAAGGTAAAAGCTATTAGAGATTGGCCTACACCTAGGAAAGTCTCTGATGTTCGTAGTTTTCATGGCTTAGCAGGTTTCTATAGCGAGATTTGTTAAAAATTTCAGTACCATTGCTTGCACCATTAACCGAAATTATGAAAGCTAAAAATACCTTTGTGTGGAATACTTGAACAGGAAAATGCATTTCAAATTTTGAAAGATAAATTGTGTTCTCGCTCCTTTGTTATGCTTGCTCGATTTCACTAAAACGTTTGAGATTGAATGTGATGCTAGTGGGATTGGTATAGGCGTTGTTTTGATGCGAGAAAGGCGTCCCATAGCTTATTTTAGCCGGAAACTAAATGGAGCTGCATTGAATTACTCCACATATGACAAGGAGTTGTATGCCTTGGTAAGAGCCCTTCAAACTTGGCAGCACTATCTTTGGCCTAAAGAATTTGTTATTCATACTGATCATGAGTCGCTGAAACATTTGAATGGTCAAGGTAAATTGAACAAGCGACATGCTAGGTGGATAGAATTTATTGAAACTTTTCCATATGTGATCAAATACAAAAAAGGAAATGAAAATGTTGTTGCTGATGCTCTTTCTCGACGATATTCATTAATTTCATTGCTGAATGTTAAATTTTTAGGATTTGATCATATCAAGGAATTGTATGCAACTCGATTCCGACTTTGCTTCCATTTACCACTGCTTGTGAGATTGTTGCTTGTAATAAATTTTATAGACATGATGGTTTTCTATTTAAAGATAAAAGATTATGTGTGCCTCAATGTTCTATGCGTGAGTTACTTGTTCTCGAGTCTCATAGTGGTGGTTTAATGGGTCATTTTGGTGTTGATAAAACTCTAGACTTGCTTAAAGAACACTTTTTCTGGCCTCATATGCGTAGAGATGTTCAACGTGTGTGTGCTAAATGCTTTAAATGCAAACAAGCAAAGTCTAAGGTTATGAATCATGGTTTATATACTCCATTGCTCGTGCCTCTTGCTCCTCGGATTGATATATCAATGGATTTTATGCTTGGATTACCTAGGTCTAGGAAAGGTAAGGATAGCATATTTGTTGTTGTTGATAGATTTTCTAAAATGGCACATTTCATCTCTTGTTCTAAATCGCATGATGCATCACATGTAGGTGATTTGTTCTTTCGAGATATTGTCCGTTTGCATGGTGTGCCTCGCACAATTGTAAGTGATCGAGATGTTAAGTTTCTTAGTCATTTTTGGCGTGTGTTATGGAGTAAATTAGGAACTAAACTGCTTGTTTTCGACTACTTGTCACCCTCAAACTGATGGGCAAACTGAAGTTGTTAATAGGACATTAGGGACTATGCTTGTGGTCATTATCAAAAAGAATCTTAAATCTTGGGAAGATTGTTTGCCTCATGTCGAGTTTGCATATAATCGTTGCATTCATTCTTCTACTTGGATATTCACCTTTTGAGATTGTTTATGGATTTAACCCTTTGTCCCCTGGAGATTTGTTTGCTTTGCCCTTGAATCAGGTCATTAATCTAGATGGAGAACAACGAGCGAGAAAAGGTAAAACAGATTCATGCCGAAGCTCGGGCACATATTGAGAAAAAGAACCAGCATTATGCCATCCGAGCTAATCGCGGCCGTAAGCACATTCGGTTTGAGCCGGGAGATTGGGTTTGGGTTCATTTTCGTAAAGAACGTTTTCCGGCGCAAAGGAAATCAAAGCTGCAGCCTCGCGGAGATGGTCCATTTCAAGTCTTGGAGCGCATCAATGACAATGCATATAAAATTGATCTTCCGGGTGAGTATAATGTCGACTGCTACATTCAATGTTCGTGATCTTTCTCTTTATGACATTGCGGATTCGAGGACGAATCCTTTTCGAGGAGGGGGAATGATAGCATATGGAGTTCGAGCCACGTACATGATCCAATAGCTCACCCTCCGGATCCAATTACACGATCTAAAGCGAAGAATCTTCGAGGGGCTTTACAAGGATTAATTCGGAAAGTATTGGACCAAGATGAAGAACTTGAGAAAGCTGGAGGACTAATTGACAAGAAAGAAGATAAAGCAGTATTATGGTTACTTTGCAATCACGTATTAGGATTGTCATGTTTATTTTGAATAAAAGATCAAAAACTAATTTCCGATTATTTAGGGTAGTGGTTAATTAGTTTTCAAGTTCAGTATTAAATATCTCTCATTTTGTATGTTATTCTCGGACTATTGTTTTATGAATGAAAATTTGAGTTTTTAGCATAGCTAAATTCTTGTGAGGGTTCTTTGTTGAGTTCTCTCTGTGACTTCAAGAACGAATAAGCCGAGCTTGTGAGTTCTTCATCCACACTCCCCACCCTTGTTACTATAAGGTTCTTGGACATTGCGATCCAACGGGTTTTATCGTCAAGGTTCATCTGCCTTATTCATCTAGTCGTGTTGTCGATTCGATTATCGAATTAGTTGCGTGGGTCTTAGGCATCGTGATCTAGGGTTCCGCATCAACATTGGTCTATAATAACTACATTTTTTGCGGTAATAATAAGATTATATAGAATTAATATATTTTTTAAAGTTAGAATTAATATGTTTTAGTAATAAAAATTAATGTTTTAATTTAATTATATATATATATATATAAAGGAACATGACCAAAATGGATAATGTTAAATGGTCATGCCAGATCCATCCATGAGTATGGAGGCAAGACGTACCCCATACATGGACTTATGACGAGCCTTAATAAAGACATCCACCCATCGAGAATTATACTAGAGTCCGATATTATGATAAGATGCTTACACCAATTCTTTCATAATGTTTATTTGATTTCTATTTATGTTATATATGGACACTCAATTGACTATTTGTTTGAACTTTTGTCATTTCATACAAACATGAAACCTGGACCAAATAATTTAGTCTCATCCAAATTCCGACTCTACCGAACGGATCCTAAAAGATTGATCTCCCAAATCAATAATAGAATTAATAAGGGAAAAATTAAAAAACTAATCAACACAATTAATTTTGCTTCAAGGGAACGAGTCGAAGGGAATTGAAAACACGAAGTAATCCCAATGACCGTATAGTAAAGCACATAAATTATTTCAACAATCCAAGGAGATAATTAACCTTTGAAAAGCGAAATCTATAGAGCCATGAATGGATTGGAAACCTTTAACGATCTATACGCCGTCGACAGTAGATTGATTTCCCAAGTTTCGATGAGACTTAAGTGTGAGTTTATATAATACCGAGAGGGTGACATCGAACGGTTGGCGTTGGTCCGGCATGTATGAACGGTAGATATTGTTGGAATATCGTATCCACGTAGACATCGGATTTAGCTAACACGTGTATTTATGTTAATAGGTGGAATTTTAAATTTTTCTTCGATCAAATCGATATTTTATCACGTAACACTTACATGATCAATTAACACGCAGCGGAAACCCATGATTTGTCATATCAAGCATGTAATTGAATTACTCTAATTCAATCTAGCATTAAACATGCAACAAATATATCAACATATAAAGCATACAAATGACAAATAAAAACATTCACATGAAAGAATATCCAATGTCCAAATTATACAACCCGATATTGATTTACATCCTTTTGAAAATTACATCCAAAATAGAAAATAAAGTCTTCTTGCTTCCAAGTCTCCAACCTGCACAAGAAGGGTTCTAAACCCTAACTTCCGTTTTCAAACGGAAAAGGTTCAAGAGCCTCACGTGTGACTCCTCTAACGGTATCCACACAAGAGAAAAATATCCATACTTATGTATATGCTATGCTAGATCACATATACACAATTTCACAAACATGATATCTCAAAACTCCTTTTGAGATAATTAATTGATAGAACTCCATATAATCATCAAAACTCCTTTCAATGATTAATCAATTATCATATGCTAACAACTTAACATATCAATTTAACAAAAGAGAAGGAGAATAAGAGTTTACCCTTGAAGAACTCAAGTATGGTGTCCTCCACTCCTAATATGTATGCTCCTTGTCACCAAAAACACTTAAAGCCTTCAATTAGATGAACAAAGAAAAATTCTCTAATTTTTCTTTTTAAGCTTCCTAAGCTTTCAAAACTTATTCAAGGAGTTTTGTGTTCTCTTCTCTCTTACTTCCTTAGCTTTCAACGTGATAACATATATGTATATAACACATCTCCTTTTCTTTAGTCATATATGTTAATCATATATGTTAATCATTCTATGCTTTGGTCAAACCATAAGCCATTAGGAAGAGTGACAAGACATAAAATTTTTGACTAAAAAATATGCATGGAGCCCTTCTATCTTTTGTCTCCATCACACTTTCAATCATGTCATAAA
>JANIEQ010001309.1:0-15442 GCA_024708375.1 Oxalis stricta | reverse complement strand
ATACATTCAAAGGGAAATCGACTTGAAGACTACGTCAATAGTTGGTTCAACAAAGAACTATATGAGAAGTTATACAAGTGCCATATATCTCCAATGGTAGGAGACTTGAATTGGCCCCGTTCCGATCAATCAACGCTTATCCCACCTAAGCCACGCTACACGGTTAGCCTTCTTTCGCTACTTGTTTATTAACTCTTTTGTGTGAGAAGCTACGATTTTATGGGATAATAATATGTTGTATGAGAAGTTATAAACTATAAAATGCCTATTATAACTAATGTGATTTCAAATCATTGGAAATTGATTCTTTTATATGATTTAAGGTTGGAAAACAAGTAAGTGAAGAGGCATCGTGATGGAAATGCTAGTTTTGTTAGGAAGAAATTGAAGAGTAGGAAGAAGACTTGTACTCTGTGGATCGTTTGAACACAATCGGACAAAATGTAAAAAGAAATTAGACGATGCGCGTAGAAACGAGCTTCCACTTCACGTAATTCTTCACGAACGCTAAGGGTAAAAGTAAAGAGAAAACAGACAAAAGTCAATAATAAGACAACAAGCTGGAACTTAAGATGGGACGACCATGTCGATCTAGAGGTAAAGAATTATACATAATTGAAGATAGTGGATTTCAATTCTTCGATGTGAAATCTTGCTTGCTTGTTTTCTAGTTAAGAAAGTTGAACTCTTAGTTAAACTCTCTAATTGTTAAATTGTTTTGATGAAGGGTCCAACTACTCGAAGGATTTTGCATGTATTTGAAAGCTCGAAGGTTGGCGGTGCTAATTCTTTCAGAAAACTAAGAGCTACCATGTCCGGTTTGACAAGGGGTGCTGAAAATGACAACAACGATGGAGTTGGTGGTGTATTTGTCATTCAAGAAAACGAAATTTGATTTGTGTTTATTCTAGATATTTGGATATTTAACTTAATTTCTTGGATATGCCATTTCGATGTTAAGCTGATCAACTTTGTTGGTGACTTATTTTTCTCGGCCTTTAATGGTCATTTTGTTAGCTGCCAAACGTTTAAAATGGCTTTTGTTTACGGTTTCGTGGCATGTAGTAATATACTCTAGCACTATTATAGAATGTTGATTTGATTTCTTGAATTCCAATGCTTGTTATTTTGTAAATATGGCTGTAGTTTTCGAAAGAGTGTCCGATATTTGATTTCTTGATTATTGACTTATACCTTTATTTGCTCAAACATATTATTTATTAGACTAAATTTTCGTTCCAACGTACGTATACGAAACGGTATGAACTTCATTTACTCAACATTTGAAAAGAAGCTTAATAACCGTATAAACTTTTTAAGGTATTTAATGTCAATCAACTAGTCATATAATTAAACCAAATGTATACCTTCAGTAATCAGGATAACCACATTGAACCTATCTGAACTTGATGTCAGGTTTACAAAATCATCCCCGAACATGTTTTTCTTACAACTGTATACATTAAATATTATATATATATATATATATAGTACCAACGTGATTCAATGCTTCAACACATAGACAAAGATAGGAAATGAACTTTGGGTGTTCAAGTTTAAAATTCCGAAAATATTTGAATAATTTAGAGTTAAATCATGTTTTATTATTCTGAAAAAATATATGACAAGTGTATAAAATAATTTTTTCTTAAAAATTTGAGTGTTCAAATTCATTACTTCAACCTCGAAAAAGCGATAGATATCTTAGCAATTCGATCGTCGTAAAATTCAAAACTTCCATATTTTGGCATATCATGTTAAAAATAGCCAACAGTGGGCATGTTCGAGTAAGATTTTGTAAACTTACATCAAGTTTAGGTAGGTCTAATTAGATATAATTTTTTTTTAAAAAAAAGTTCCAATTAGATATGCTCAAGGGCTGGTCGGTCCGGTTCAAAAACCATTTAAACCAGCCTTGACCGTCATTTTATGATCTATCCACATGTCACTTTATCGCCACATCTTACCAAATATTTTCCCCATCATCTCATATTTCGCCACATCATCATAAATACCACATTGCATTCGACCTGTGGGTCTCGGATCGAAAATTTCGAACTTACTCTTGAACCTGTCTCTAATGGGCCCAATTCGGAATTGGGTATGGTTGGATTTGATCGATTCGAATCCGGCTCAACACGGACATTAGACCATGTTCTAGGTCTATTGTACTTATCCGTTCGATAATATATTAATATCCATCAATGCTCATTTTAACTTTTAATTTAATCATGCGACAGTTATAATCTTCCAATGTCTTTCTATATCTAATATGTTTTTCTTTTCCTTTTCAATTTATTATAAATATAAAAGTGAGTACAACAACGGTCTATACTGGTAATTAAAAAGGGAGCGTCGAGTTTGAAAGTCGAAAATGTCGTCTATTTTTCTTTTCATTTCAATTTAATTAATGCTATTATTTTTTCATCCCTGTCAATACATATTTTTAAAAAAAATTTATTTTTATTTAAAAATAGATGCATTCTAACGTAATTTAAAAAAACACATCACTTTTATTATTTTATCTTTATACAAATATATTGTATCCAATTTCAACCATATTTTTATTTCACTTCAATATCTTCTCTTTAAGTATCTTCCCCCTCCGATTTAGCCGGATCCGGTGTACGCTGACGGCGGTTGGCCGCTGCCTTACGGCGTCTGCCCGCTACTTACAGCGTCGTCACCGTCATTCATCACTGGATTTCTGTGAGTTTCGTATGGCTGGCTATTTTCGACGCTCTGACCATGGTGGTGGCATCGGTTTTCTCTAATTCCAACTTGTTATGTCTAGATCTACGTTTTAAAATTCGGTTTCAAAATTTTAAAATCATTTGTTTCAGTAAAGAAAACGACCCACAAACGTCTAGATCTATGTTGATCGGAGATCAAACGAGACGACGAAGATGACATCGCTGGAGACGACGGAGCTGGAAGACGAACACAACATCGCTGGTGAAGACGGAGAAGACGACGCTGCCCGGAGACGCCGATGATGGCTGGAGACACCGACGCTGGGCTGGAGACGACAATGCGGGGCTAGAGACGACGTTGGGCTGTGCGGCGCGGAGTGGTGGTGATGATCGAAGGTGGCGCGAGGGGTCGTGTTGGCGAGGAGGAGATCTGAAATGTTTCTGGTTATGACGATGATGCCCTTAAAATTTCACTTTGATAGACCAGTCCTCAAACTATGATGGTGATGCCCTTAAAGATTTTGTTTTGACAGACAAGTCCTCATTCGGTTTCATCCATTGGTCATGAAGGGTACTGTTTGTCCAAATATTTTTGTTAATATTTTACCCAATTCTATATATACCACAAGTTAAAAAAATTATGTATCGCAGACGGAGGGAGTATTACATTCTCTTATAGAAACTCTCATTAACATTTAGTAACACTTTATTTAATTATTCCCAAAAATAAATAAATAAATAAATTCGTAAGCTGAATGTGAAAATGCTTTAATATATAGTCCGCGACCCTGTAAGAGTAACGTGGCTGGACCTGGAGCTTCTAGCTGCCTTTTGTTTAAGGCCGTGTACCACTATAATAGTGATAGTTAGGGGTGTAAAAAAACTCACCACACCACTATCTAGCTATATATCAAATGCAATCTAATTTTAATGGATTTAGTAAAATTAGGCTCAGCTTAACTTTTTCCAACCTGAATTAAATCCACTTCAAATCCATCATTAATGGGTTGGATATTGAGCACCAAGCTTCTTCTAATTCATATATATTATATAGTCCTCATAGTTTTATTTTTATTTTTATAAGTCCGAAATATATTTTTAATTTTTTTTAAGTCTCTTTTTAAGTTAGATATGCTCTCAAGTTGGCCGGAAAATCCGAAACCGGCGATCTCCGCGGCGGTCCGACCACGTTCACGGCGGCGACCGCCGGCGGTCGCGTCGGATTCGGCGAGTTTCACATGGTTGGATTCGTCTCGGACGCATGGATCTCGATGACAAGGTTAGTTTTCCAATATCTCACTCCGTTTAACCTAGAAATCGGTCAAAGTCTCGGTTTCAATTTTTAAAAAGTTCGAGATCAGGTTTTCTCCTTCATATATGTTATACTAGACTCCCTCCTCATCTTTTCTATGCGGACGGAGGACGGTACAAATTAATACTCGATTACTATTGAAGGGAAAATCGAGAAGACCATTGAGCAATTAAAATATATCGGATGTCAAGACGAAAGAAGAGATGGATAATAATATCAATGGCAAATCCACGTGGCCACCATATAAATTCTAAATCTCAAAAAGATACAAAAAACAAAATCGGCAAGGACTTCTTCAAGTGAAGAACTAAATGGGCGACGCTTTGGTAGTCGGAGACAAAAGGGATGTACATTGTTCATAATCCTCGTAATCTAACTATAAGAACTCAGGGGTAGTACGAAATTAGCTAACAATTATTTTTCAAACAATTGGAGGAGATTCTCACCTTAATTAATGTACCGCGGTGATGGAATTGAGAGGCGAGCTTCGCCAGGCGGCTGTTGCGGGAGTGGATGGAAAGGCGGCGTGCGCGAGTCGTGAGAGTGGATGGAGGGGCGGCGAGTCTCGGAGACGGAGGACGTGACGGCTTACGAGAGAGGAAACGACGGTGGCGGGTCGCGAAAGTGAGACGGGATTGACGACTTGACGTGGTGGTGGAGCCGTGGAGGTAGTAACGGAGGTGAGGGTGGAGTGAGGGAGCTGAGGTGAGCTGAGGCAATGAGCTTTTTTATTTTATTTTTTTAATTAAAATTTTAATGGGCTTTTGTTGGGTTGGTTTATCCAACATATATCACCAACTCAATTCAATATTAATGGGTTGGAATTAAAACTCAATTTTTATGTTCATGTTTATAAAAATATCCAATTTTATGGGTTGAAATGGAGTGGAGTTGGAATGGTAGTTGGGTGTTGGGTGTTTTTACACTAATGATAGTCAACTTATTTCGTTATTATTCTTTAACTTTTATAATTTAATTATTTTTATGATATATTATTTATTTATTTTAATAGATTTGAAACTGTGCTTAATTCATATTGCAGCATATATATACTTTATGATTATACTATTGTGTATTTTTCAGTCGATGTATACATATGGACTTTATTTTTAATAATAATAAGAAACAGCGAAAATAATTTTAATCCAAAATAAAATATTGGGTTCATTACTTCTTCGCTTTCTATTTCATCAAATTACAGTTGAACTTGAACATTAGACAGAGTCACAGAAGCAGAAACGGTCAAGAAAGGGTTGAAAATGGAATTAGAAGTCGTCGTCAGTCAACCGTGCACATTCAACTTTGACCAAAATCAAATTGCCTCAGAAAAAAAAAATTCTTCATCAAATTTTAAACTTGACCAACATTCCATATTCATATTATTAGCCAAGTCAATCGAAGGAAAAAATTGGATAAAAAAAGGTTTCTAGATTCTTTTTATACTAATCTAGAAATGAGATGAAAAAATAAAAGCAATTTACATATGGGCTTGTCTTTGGGTGTTAATGCTATATCAAACTGTAAACTGTGTTAATTAATATGGGCTTAGAATTATATCACATATAGCCCAATGTTAGAAGTGGTATACATCAAATTGTTGCTGCTTTAGTTATGATTCTTTTCAATCGATTTGGGTTTAAAAGGATGGCTGGGCTGGGCTTCTCAAAGATTGAGTTTTTATACGACCGACTGCAATTTACTCTCTTAGTCTTTGAATAGATGACGTTTTGTCTTTTTTAAATTAATTCGAAAAGTTGATGTCTCTAGAATCTAGACAATAATAATGATTAGATAATTATACTTTTAAATGAATTAAAAAATCAAAACGATATGTATTCAAATACGAGAAATAATAGTTTGGATGTTTTCTTCTTTGTGTCGATTCAGTTCATTTCCAAATAAATAATGTTTCAGATATTAAAAATATGCCTATAAATTTAGTAGTCATTTGTAAATTTTAGATTCATTACAAAATTAATATACTTAGTTAATAATAATTAGATATTTAAAACATTTAAAAAAATAGTTAGATATATACACATTTTAAAGAGAAAAAAACGTCATCTTTAAAATACAAAGTTAGTATATTTGAATAACTAAAAATTCAAATGAGAAATATATTAATCACGTGCCGATATGTATCGAATAAATATTAAATTTTGAAGATAATTGATGGTCGACCAAGTATCCCTAACGAAGACGAAGATATAAGATCACATGACTTGAATGATAATGAAACAGACAAAACTAAAGAAAACAAAACTGAAAGCTTGTAATCGAGTGAATGATAGTCATATTTGTGACTGAAATTTGAATCTAATCTGAGCTAAATGTTGAATCTAAGATGTTTGGATCCTAAAATCTAATTTAGGTTCGGTTTAGTACTAAGTTTCTCTCACAAATTACCAATGCAACCATAAACTAAAAGGCTTTTTGAAATTGAAAAGAAAATGATGAACTCTTAATAATAGAATACTCGCATATTTATTTCAATATTCAACTAAAAGCTCATAATCGAAAAAGAGAAAGTTAGAGACCTTATATAGTGATCTCTAACTAATCTAGACGTCATAAAATTGAATTTTTACAATACTGAAAATGAAAAATTACAGCTAAAATTTCTAGAATAAAAGTACTTTTGGGACCACTTTTAATAAAATGCCATATGACATCCTATCGATTTATTTCTTGCTCTCCACTTCTTCTTTCTTCCTGATATATTCCTTTAAGGATGAAAAGTAACTGATAGATAAGCTGTAGTAACAATTTATTTCTTCTTCTTCAAATCAGATCAAGAACTTGCAAAAATGCTTCAATTGTTGACTTTGGAGTTGACCTTTTGTTGCAGCCATAACAGATGAGAAAGACCATTGCAGAAAGCTTCTAAATACTACTCTAAATGATTCTACAACTTCACTTCTTCATTTTCTTAATTGAAAATTAAAAGGACTATTGGACTTGTTTGAACTTAAACTGAAATAAGCTAAAACAATGACCATTTTCATCTTCTCATGTTGCAATCTTGTAGAAACCTCCATAACAACTTTCAAATGCATAATGTAGCTTGATTGGATCGAAAGGAACAAGAAATATGACCAGCATACAAAATCCCCAATTCTGACAACAAAACCTAGAACTTAAGTTGATCGAGCAGACATTTTATTCATTACTAGATAATTGCTAAAATTGACTTCATAATCGGACTCGAAGCATCAAGTCGACCCTAAATGGCCTTTTGAATCATCAAAATCCATCAAGAATAGCGAAAGATAAGCTAACCCTAATTATTCGGAAGAAAGAGAAAATTGAGCAATGAAATAGTAACACGGAACCCTAGGCAAATTGGGGCTTTTCGATCTGAGTGATTTGCGAAGCAATTGATACACAATGTCGTTGTTCCCGAGTCTGTCACGATCATTTCGGCTATGTCACGACCTTCGACTAATCGGAATTCCGGATCGTCAATTGCATTTTCGGCTTGACAAGTTTTAGAAACTTCGACAGCGTCCCTGACTTTTCTTGTACGGACACCAAGGTCCTCAACTTTTTTCTGATGTGCAATTTCGTCCTCCGATAGACAACCTGCTTCATCATCTTTAATCTTCCTCGCATCATCCTTAACTCGACCCTAATCTTGATTCTCTTCAGCTTCAGAATCATCTAAAACACTCAAGAGAGCTTTGACAAAAGCATTGATTCCAATTTTGATAGCTTTATCCATTGATGACTTGGATTTCTTCATCTGCAAGTTTTGCAACTCTTCTTCTTCTTAGCTTTCTTCTCTATTTGAGCATAAACCAAGCCTTCAATCATGTCTTGGAAATGCAGGTTCCATGAAACAAGCCACTCCAAATAGCTCCTCCTTTGTTGAGTGGGACCTGCATTCCTATCATCTTTACCAAGAAATCAAACCTCCATTTCTGAAGTGGTTTTGGTAAAGATATACGCAATCTGAACGAGTTCTGCAGAACACAATCTTGACGAGCTCCTTCTTCTACCGAGTCCCTCACAAAATGAAACTTGACATTCATGTGCTTGGTTCTCATATGATCACTTGGGATTCTCTGCCATTGAAATTGCGAAAGAAGAATCATAATAGATTGTTGTACAGCTGTTCTTCAATTCTCCAATGTCCAACAAGACCTTTCTTAAGCCATTCAACTTGTTTTGCATGCCATGTTCAAAGCCACATATTCTGCTTCAGCTGTGGATTGTGCAATGATATTCGATTCTTTGAACTCCAAGTGAAAATGCCACTTCCAAAGCTGTTGCAGTATCCACTACCTTCTTACATTTCTCTCCACAAGCATAACTTGCATCACTGAACATTAATATGACTCACCATTTCCTCCTCTTTCATACCAAATTCCCAGATTGATGATGTGCTTCACATATCTCAAAATTCTTTTCAAGTAAACAACATGTTGCTTTGAAGGATTTGCATTAAAACAAGCCATCATATTCACAGGACAAGCCAAATCTGGCCTAGAAGCACATAAATACATGAGAGAACCTATCATGCTTCTATATAAAGTAGTATCAAATTCATCACCTGGCTTTGTTGGCTCCATTTTCAGTCGACTTTCCATGAGAGTTGAAATTCCATTACAATCTTCCATCTTGAAATTTCTTAAACATGTCTTCTACATATTTCTTGAATGAATGAAGATTCCACATTGCTTTGCTCTATTTCAGCCCAGAAAGTACTTCATTTGGCCCAAATCTGTCATTTGAAACTCGAACTCATCAATCTCTTGAAATCTTCCACAAGCTTCAAATCTGTTCCAATAATTAACAGATCATCAACATAAAGAGAGCAAATGATCTTTGCTCTTCCTTGACACTTTAACATACAAAGTGGCTTCACTTTGACTTCTTTGGAATCCATTATGACAATATATGTATTGATTCTAGAGTACCAAGCTCTAGGAGCTTGTTTAAGGCCATATAAAGCTTTGATGAGCTTGTATACCTTATGTTCTTCTCCTTTCTTCACAAAACCATCTGGTTGCTTCACATAAACTTCTTCCTTCAAGATTCCATTGAGGAATGCACTTTTCACATCCATCTGATGCACTTCCCAACCATTGCTTGCTTTGCTAAAGCCAATAACATCCTGACGGTGTCTAATCTTGCCACTAGAGCATATGTTTCTTCATAATCAATGCCATATTCTTGTTTGTATCCCCTCACTACTAGCCTGGCCTTGTATCTACTAACACTTCCATCTGCATTCAGCTTGGTCTTATACACCCACTTTGTATCAATCACTTTTGTATTCTTCGATGGCTTCTATCTACCAGAATCCAAGTTCCATTATCTTCAATAGCATTCCATTCCTCCATCATAGCTTGCTGCCATTTTAGATGCTTTTTGCTTGCTTGTAAGTCCTAGGTTCAATGCTCACAGTCATAACTTCTTCCATTTGTTCATCGTGGAAAGTCTTCTGCAATACAAATAAATTCTAAAATGTCAGGATCTGGAAGTCGGCATTGATTGTTCATACACAGTCTTCAAGCTTTTCCTCCTCCTAGGTTGCATATCTTCTAGTGTTGTAGTGTCAATGTCTGTGGCTTGTGTTGTTGGCTCATCTGGACTTCCTTCATCATTGAATGGCTCTCCTCTTGGAGTTTGATAAGACCAGGAGGCTGTATTCCCCCCCCCCCCCCCCCCCCCCCCCCCCCCCCCCCCCCCTCCTCCCTCCCCCCCCCCCCCCTCTTCTCCCTCCCCTCCCCCTCCTTTTCCCCCCCCCCCCCCCCCCCCTCTTTCTCCGGTGCCCCCCCCTCTCTCCTTTTTCCCCCCTCCTCTTCCCCCCCTTTCTTTTCCCTCCCTTCTCCCTTTCCCCCCCTTCCCTTCCCTTCTTTTCCCTCTTTCTTTTTTCCCTTTCCCCCCCCCCCCCTCCTTTCCCTCTTCTCTTTCCTCCCCCCTCTCCCTTTTTCCCCCCTTTTTCCCCTTTTTTTTCCCTTTTCCCCTTCTCCCCTCCCTTTCCCTCTCTCTTTTCTTCTTTTCCCTTTCTCCTCCTCCCTCTTTCTTTTCCCCCCTCTCCCTTCCTCTCCCCCTTTCCCCCTCTTTCTTTTTCTCTTCCTCTATTCATTTCATGACCAACAAAACCCCCTCCCCACTCCCTCCCCCCTCTCCCCCCCCCTCCCCCCCCCCCCTTTCTTCCCCCCTTCCCTCCCCCCCCCCCCCCCCCCCCTCCCCCTCCCTTTTCCCTCCCCCCCCCCCTCCCCTTTCCCCCCCCCCCCCCCCCCCCCCCCCTCCCCCCCCCCCCCCCCCCCCAACCTCTTAGAAGGTACTTCATTGTGTAAGACCGCACACATAAGTATGTACCACGGTGCCAACTTCGTGTTGATCTCCAGCGTCAACTCGTGGAAATGATGCTTTTCGGCTTTTTCCCTTTGCACATGCTTCATATATTCCCTTCATCTTTGCACAAAGATCTTTGGAATGCCTTGTCAATTTCATTTTTCTACATAGTATGTATGTTGTTTAGTCTTGCATGACCAAATTTTATTGTCATAATTGTGTTGTTTCTACTCGGTGCCATAAAATGCTCCTTCAACATCCTCCATTCTAATCTTGAACATCTTGTTTGTCTGAGGAACTCTATGAACTAACTCCCTTTCAGAATTAAAAATCAAACATTCTCCATCTTCAAAGTACACGACATATTTCTTCTCAAGGAGTTGTCTTACACTAATCGGATTATGATCTAATTCAAGAATGTAATAGACATCTTCTAGAATGGACTTACCACTTTTTGTTTCCCGGCTTCGCAGTTGATTTTCCTTCTACATGTACCATTTCTCCATTCCCAAACTTAACTGCGACCTCCACATTTGAGTTCTTCTCCACAAATACTTCTTCTTTCATTATCATGTGATTGGAGCAACCACTGTCTATGATCCATGTATTTCTTCTTTCTTCAATCCTGCCTAACAGAACAACTCTCCACTACAAAAGCACTCTCCTTTACTTGATTTTCATTGTTCTGACTTGTATAAGAACTTCCGACTTCTTGTATGACATTTTGTTGGCTTACAGGAGTCTCGGGATTAGTTGTAGGGCTTGTTGGACTTGGACAAGCTTGATGGTAAGCTATCCGAGGCATAGATTGGGTATCCTTGTGATGGTTTGAGCTACAGGATAGGCCATTGAGTTTGTTGGAGTATGCCAATGTTGAATATGGGGAGTTGTAGGTCCCATATCATAACTTGCTTGTTGTTGTTGAGCCTTGTCCTAATGGTGTGAAGTTAGCATTCTGACTTGAATGTTGATGTTGTTGATTCTGCCTTTCCAAGGGGTGGATTGGTGGCAATCTTCCATACTGTCTACTTTGAGGATTATGTTGATCATCACACTACCTATTATAGTAGACCATGTCGAGTGTGGCCTTTCTTCCCATAATAACTACAAGCAACCATCTCATGCCAGAAATAACTCATTTATGAGTGATTATGTTTCTTCCAGTATCTGCATTCTAGAAAGTTTCTCCAATTTTGTGGCCTTTGTCCACTGATAGTTGCTGAAACCTCTGCCTCCATATCCTCTAGGTCTTCATGGTTGATTATGCTGAAATGGTTGATTTTGGTAAGATTGCATTTGTGGTCTTTGATAGGTTGGTTGGTAAGATTGGTTTTGGTAAGCTTGATTAGACTGGTAAGGCCGATTCCGATAGATTTGATGATTTTATGGCATTTGTTGTTGCATTACTTGACTTGCAGCGAGGCTGAGATTGGATTGGTTGAGCTTGGTTCACTTGCTGAGAACTTTCAGGATTTACTTCTTGGTTCAGTTAGAATTCACTTGTTGAAATGGCAATTGGTGGAATCGTGAGTGTCTAAATCTCTCACTTCTAAATGCTTGCAACTTCTTCTTTCTCCTCCTTAATTCCATACCTATTTTCATGAATCTCCAAACATTAAAAAATTCCTCTAAATTCACCAGTTCAGGATCTCCGTTGAATTCCCTATCTAAAGCAGATATAACAAGACTCAAACCTCCTAGGAACCTTCTCCATTAACCTATCTATCAGCTTCTCCTCATCAAAACTAACATTGTGAAATTTCATTTCTTGCAAAATCTCCATCAATCTAGTCCTAGCTCCATTAACGGTTTCCTCATCTCCTATTTTAAAGTCATAGAATTTCTTCTCTACCCTCTTAGCTCTAATCAATCTAGTTAATGCAATCCCCTCATACTCAACTTTAAGTGTGTCCCATATTTCTTTTGCACTCTTATAACCCACTATTTTCCTCAATACACTCAAATCTACCACACTCTTTAACCAAATTTATGTTTTCTTATCTTTATCTAAATCATCCTGTCTCTTTTTTCTTCTGAGCTTCGATCACCTCTACACTAACAAGTAGCTCAAATACCCCATTCTCTTCTACACTAAGATATCCCGATGTATCTAAATGATCCCTAGCAATCACAGACCACGTATCAAAGTCCTCACCCTTAAACTTATCTATCCTATTACTATCATTACCTATATTTTGAATCATCAAAGTCATCTACTTCTTTTCTCACAGATCCTAAGAAAGTAACCCGAAGTTCGAATACCAGTCGATGATCGACCGAGTATATCTAACGAAGGCGAGATATAAGATCAATGTGCGAAAAATAGAGAAAGCGAGAATAACCAACAAAAAATAGGATAAAAGACTAATCCAAGCAAAAATCGGCAAAACTAGTAAAAGCAAAACAATAAGAACATAACTCAAATAAACTTGCTAACAGATTCAATAATGGTCATTCATGACTTTTGCTTTCATTTCAATATTATAAACTAAGCTAATAGAAAGGGTTTAAGTGTTTTTTATCCTAAAAACTAATTTATGTGATGATAAAATCAATTTCTCTCAAAAACAGATTATTAAAATGAAATAAAAGGCAAAAACTAGGAAATGGAGCTTTTTGATTTTCATTGCATAATTCGGTTCAAGGTTTTCGGAGATACAAAAGTGTTTATGTAGTGCATAATAAAACCTACTCACTTGAAAGAAATTTCTAGTGGTATTTTTATTTTGCAAAAACCATGAAAATGACATCTTCACTAGTGGCCAAAATTGCATAACATGATTTTCCTTGCTCTCTACTTCTCCTGGTTTTTCACTATTTTAAAGACTGGATAAAATGGTGAATGCTAGTAAAAAAAAGCTTCTTCTTCCTTTGTTTTTATAAAATTCCAGATTTGATGAAGTGTTGACCAATAGGTTGACTTTTGATTCAGCTTGAACAATGGCGAATGCTTGCTTGTAGAAATCTTCATAATATCGAAATGCACTTGTAGATCGAAAATTAAACTCAATTCTTCAACTTGTAATAAAAACTAACTTCCGGTTTTGACAAAAAAGGCTAAAATAGTGAAATCTACTACACTTTTCATTCTTATGAGCTAGAATCATCTATAAACCATCTTGACATTGATAGCGGACGGCGGCGGACGTGGACGGAGGCGGTCGCCGGAGGTGGAGGGGTGGGGATGTTCCAGCGGATTTGGTAAACAGAGTGATGAGCGACTTGTAGTTGTGTAGAGTGTGAGTATTGTAAGACTATCAATCGAGCCGAAAACAATATGAAAACAATACTTGTGAGTGTATTTTAGGAAATACACAAAACCCTACACGAAATGTGAGTTTTCGAAAAACTACACGAAACCCTAGGCGACCATTGCCATGATAAATAAAGAAAATAACCTAATTGTATTCCACAATTCTTGACATCAAAAAACTCCCCTAAAATTGTCTATTACAAGTTATATTTATAGTCTTTAAGAGGACAAGCCCTCTTTAGTACACGAATAAAGTTCTAGGACTAAACTGAAGTTAAATAGCGCCTCAATACATATATAAAATATAGGGACTAAAACATAAATAAATAGAAACTGCGAAACATCCAAAGGTTTGGGCAAAACTGGCATTTTGGTCCTCCACTCATGTGCGTGTGAACTGACCTCCCTACGTTGTAGTGGTAACGTTTCTGCGACTGACTATTAGGTCCTTCAATTATTACTCCTTCATTATTCACATCCCTACTTTCAATGTCCAAGCTATCATAATGACCCATGCTACAATTCCGATCAAACCAGTCCCCTTGTGATTCATGGACCCTTGAATTGATGATTCTTGAGTTGATCCGATATAATTTGGCATTGACTTGGACATTGGCCTTTTCATGGAAATTGACCATGTCAGATCGCCATCATTCTCTCCTTCTTTGAGGAGTTTTCTATGTAATAAAAAACTCATTTCTGTCATAATATCCAACATGGCAGGAAGCGGCTCATGGGTATTCAAATTCAAGGAGGCGACTATGTAAATGGAAATGGCGCAGCCCATGGTCACAACATTGCATTTTCTGATCTATCATAGTACATGTCAGAGTGTTATTTCCATGACTAATAGATTGCATAAGGGAGTGGATGACACAAGCTTCAAGTGGCAGCACATAGAACAATAAGAATAACCCAGGTTTAGGCTCCTTTACTGTTGCTTCTCTACAAAGCAATAACCTTAACTTTACTCCATACAACAGAGACCTCCAAATTATTGGACCAGCCCAGAAGTAAGACAAGGCATGATGATTGCCACTCAAAGAGTAATACAGAGAGTAGTCCAATATCACAGTTTCTAACAGTCATCAAAGAGACGCACAAAAAGAACTTCAAGCCACTGACAAGAGAAATCCAAGTTAAGCATTACTCTATCTTGAACGACAGTCAACAGCCGGAGCAGAGAATCGATAGATAGTTCAAGTGTGTGATAACGAAAACAATTCAGTTGCATATTTAGAATTCTAATCATACAAGAGTAGCTTAAATCCAAAGATTTTCGCCATAACATGATCAATTTCAGTTATACCCCTCAATGCACATTCAAACCTAGGGATAGTAAGCACCATATGTTTTGAATTTACACTCAATAGATTTCGCAACAGGGCTTGTGAAACGAACTCAGTACCTTCTTCGGTACACTCCTGGACGGTCATGATTGTATGGGGAATGCTTGTGAGAACTTTTCCTTCGATTGATGCCAAGAAGGAAGGACTCTCTGTATGATTAATCACAGCGACAGCTGCTGCAATTCCTTCATCGAAAAGTTGTAGACCACCAAGAGGGGAAAACTCTTCGCTGCTGGCCTCGTTGCTTGAAGGCATTGTTTCAAACTTTTCCGATGCCTTCTTCTTCTCGAGAGCTTGTGAGAACAGACGATACATCTTACCCTCTAAGACAAACGCATAAGTATTGGAGGAATCGTCATGAACAGCTCCCATGTCTAGGAACCAGGGCCTCCCAAATAATAAATGGCATGCTTCCATCGGCACAACGTCACACCAAACACAATCGACATATTTGCCAAATGAAAAGGGGACTAGGCATCGAGTAATAACCTCAATCTCTCGCTTGGAGCGAGCTCGACGAGCTCGACGG
>JANIEQ010001306.1:0-27182 GCA_024708375.1 Oxalis stricta | reverse complement strand
GTCAAGTTTTGTTAAATTTGGATTTCTTCTGTTACTGAAAGCTTGTTGAGTTGCCTTTACATTATGAATTTATGATGACGATTTTGCTTGCTAATTACTTATAGAGTTAAACGTACCGTTTTGTGTTCGTAGTCGAGTTTAAAAATTTTGCTTGCCATCAAATAATATTTACTCTATATATCAATTTCTATTATTTTGGCTTTCACGGGCAAAATGAGATTTGCCCCCACTAACGGTCAGTTCCATAAAGGGATACTAGGTTCAGAAGTCCCTGTGTTGGACTAATAGCGTCCGAGGTCCTCTCGTTACTAAAATGACTCGAAGGTCCCTGTATCAATACTTGACAGCCATACAACGGCATGGGCCCTCGGAAGGAAATTAAAGTTTAAGGAGTCAAATGTCAGGAAGTATAGTTTGTGGAGCTTGTTGTTAACTTGGTCAAAGTTCATGGACCCGTGATGCTTATAATCTCTATTTTTAATGTCGTTGATCATCTTCAAGATGCAATATTCATTTCATCAACTCGAAACTTTTAGATCTCCATCTCAATATAATTAAATATTTATTATAAAATTATATGTATAGATTATATCGTATGTAGGATAGGAAATAATTATTCCATATCACAAAATAGCACTTGAAATTTTATCAATAATTAAAATCCGGTGTACTAATAATAGATATGCTCGAGTATTAAATAAAAACACAATGGCGAAAGCAGTTGCGTATGATCATGGAAGTCAGATTTATAGCTTCTGGTAGGTATAGAAAGAACAATAGAAAAATTGAACCCAAAAAAGAAAAGAAATATTCTAATTATGCAACGTATCATACCAGAAGTAGGAAAGAATAACCAAAGAACTCAAAAGCAAGTGTGATACTGAACAATAGAATACTCCCTCCGTCCCACACCAATTCCAGCAGAATTTCACACGAAGAAGAAAAACATGTTTTTGGCTATTGTTTTTAACGTAATTGTGATTAGTATAGACTAAAAACTCTCATTGTAGAGGTATGTGGGTGAAGGTGGTGAAATTGGTGGAAAAAGAGTACATGAGAATATGAAGGTGAAAATGGTGAAGGTGATGAGGGTATAATGGAAAAAACGTAATTAATGTTCGCCCAAACCATCGAAATTTGCATTTTAATTTGGAACGAAAAATTCATGTTTATATTAATGATCTCAATTTAAGACATGAAAGAGTATATAATGGTGTATATATATCCATGGCACATCACACAAAAACGAAAGCTTAATGAGAATCACTATCTTGTCATTTTAATTTAGTCGTTCAGCAATTCGACTTTTAAAATATAAAATTCAACTAACATGATGCATTGCTGTAGAAAGTAGAAAGTACAAGTAAAAATTATATACTTAACAATTGTCTGTTATATTATAATATTATATCAACATTCTAATACAAATTAATTAACAAACTGATACATATATGTAATTAGCAAGACCAGATGGCATGTCAAAGATTCTCGCTAGATCTTCAAAATACTATCATATTGTATATGTTGATGTTTGTGGAGACATTACATTACATAGTTAAATTAGTTTATAAAGGACAGACAAAATCGCCACTTGTCTCAACATCTTCAATATCATCTAAGTTTGAGAAATCCATGCTGCTTTCTCCAAACAAACTTCCTCCATTACCTTTTTGGAGCTCAAGAGGTTTACTTGCTTCTTGAATTATAGACACAACTTCTTCCATACTTTGAGATGGATTATTTATATCATTGCTTTGCCAGCTTCCACCTTCCGATAATTCTCAATCGGCAAATTCTTCAAGAACCAAGGATGGTTCTTCATTTCCACTGATACTTATTCTCTGAAAAAACGACAAATCAAAATCAAAATCAAATAAAAAATAATTAATTGATATGTGTACGTTTTTAAAAATTCGGTAAAGGAAGAAAATTTTACCATGCATATACGAGAAAGGTGATTCACATGTCTAATAGATAAGTTTCGGCAATGAATTTTCATCACACTTCATAATTAGCCGTAACATAATGATAGTATCAAGTTACCTTATCCCAGGATTTGCAACGAAAATTGAGACAAAAGATGTTTACGTTCCAGTGAAACTCGGACATATGTTGGAATCGCGTATTGAATACTTAGAATTCGCTGTCCATTCAAAAGCAAAGTATTTTAACAGAGCAGATAAAAATTCCATTTTTTTCTTGCTTAGTATAAGTAAGAACTGAGTGACTCACCCCAATAGACTTTTTGAAGTTTTGGGGTCATCAGGATCTTCGAAAGGATATGCACCGATAAACATTACGTACAAAGTTACCCCACAAGACCATACATCTGCCCTCTACATAGTATAAAGAACCTCGGTAAAATAATAATCTCTATCAAAGGGAAATAGAATGGAATGGAAGAAGGAAAAGAAGTAACGGTACAACAACAACAACAACAAGCCTCAATTCCACCATGTGGAGTCGGCTATATGAATCCTCAACTTTTAAGCACAAGAGCATATGTAACTCACATGCCATGTTCCGAAGCATATATAATACATGTATATAATGATATATATATATATATAGGAAATCATCTAATGAAACATAAAGATATATAAAACTAGCACTAACCTATAACTAAAATATATACCCTACAAATAAACCTAACAATAAACCTATCATCCCTAACTAAACTATCAATAAAGCATCTCATACATAAATACTACGCTTCCACTTCCCTCTCTCATCTACTAAGTCTTTTGAAATATCTAATAACTCTAAATCCTTCCTAATTACCCCTCTCCCACGTGAGTGTAGGTCTCCCCTATAAAAGAAGTAACGGTATGCTGGATTTATATCTATCCCTTGATTTCCGTCCGGCGATCTAGACGTACCCTAACAGACTACTACAACTAGTACTGTTTGTTACCTTGCCATCGTATTCTTTCTTGGAAAGGACCTCAGGTGCAATGTATGCTGGTGTTCCTACAGTAGATTTCGGTTGGGAATGTAACAGAGATGACTACAATTAAATAAGTATATTTATTAATTACTTGAGCGAAATTAGTATCTCTAAACCCAAATCAATGAGCTAGCAACAGTAATCAAGTAAGATAGACATGTTACCTACCTTAGAATATCCAAAATCGCATATCTTGACTCGTGGCGCTGGGCTGCCATCTAACAATGTATTCTCAAGCTTTAGATCTCTATGACAAATTCGCTGTATATCAATAGAATTAGGTTTGTAAATTTGTAATTTTGTATTGCATTGCATAGCTTTGCGAAACAATTGATCAAAATTCCAATACAACATCAAATCAACAACAAACAAGCATCAACTCCACCGATTGGAATCGGCTATACTAATCCTCAACTGATCTAAAATCGAATAAATAATCTATATTACTAAGAGTTCAAAATATTGGTGTTGAATCATACCATTGAATGGCAATAGCTGACTCCAGATATCAACTGTTGAAAGAAGAACCTTGCCTGATCCATCATAATCAATTTTTTATTTTTTAATAGAATGAGAAAAAACTATTGAAATGAAATTATATATATATATATATTATTTATTACCTCATCCTCACTGAATCTACCAGCACTGCAAATCCTCTCAAAGAGTTCTCCTCCAGCAGCATACTCCATCACTATAGCTAGATGGGTTGGAGTTAAAAGAACCTGTAATTAACCAAAAAAAACATTTTTTTTGAATTTCTTCAAAACATTTAATTTTATTACAAATAAAAAAGTTAACTTTATAAACTAAAAATCAACAAACCTCCTTGAATCTGACAATATTAGGATGCTTCAATGGCCTATGGTTCATAATTTCCCTTTGAACATGTTCATCAATCTGCATAATACCCAAAAAAGAAGAAGTAATGAGAATCTAATAATCTTAATCAAAAATAAATAAATAACTTGAAAAAGTTAAAACCTTTTGGCCTCTTTCGATGAACTTAACGGCAAAGAGCTCCCCTGTGTATTTATCTCTGACAAGCTTGGCAAAACTAAAATTCCCAGACCCAATATCTTTAACAATCTCATAATGCTCCATAATAATTACTTAAAAATCCTTCCTTCTGTTTCTATGGAAGTGAAAAGAAAAAAAACAGAGCATGAAAGAAGAATTGAATGACATCTTAACAACTAAGTTTGGGAATCGTCACTCAGAAGACAAAACACAAAAAAAAAATCTCCTTCATTTTTGGCTTTTAGATGGTAAATATAGAAGCCACGATATTTGACTACTGTTGTAACGCATCCGACAGAAATGTATGATTAGTTGAGGTTCAGTTCGTTTTGCGGTTCTACGGATGCTTGAGCATCTTTAAGTTTGTTTAAATTTGCTCAAAATTATGCTCGAAAACGTATTTTTTGTCATTTTTAGTAAAAAACACGTTTTTCGAAGCAGTTGGAGCGAATAACTAGTTCCGAACATCAGATTAGCTGTAGAACGAACGAGCTGAGAATTTGACATACTACACGACTGTAGTAAGCTTTATTTATTAATTTTTATTCTCCATACAATTTATTTTCCCTTAGCTTTTCATTTTGTTTATATTTTATATCGTTTTATAGATTTTATGCATATTAATATTAATAATCATGTTATTTAATCATTATGCTATTTTTATTTTAATCAATTCAATCTATCATTCTCTCCCATTAATTAAAAGATAAAATAGATAATTTATATTAAAAATTTGATTGAGAATTAAAACGAGAACTATCTTATGAATGTGTGAATGAATGAATGTGAGAAAGTTAAGGTTAAAGGGATTTTTGTCACGTTGGGGTCATATTCCATATTAGATGGGTCACGCTTATATATAAATGAACTACTGTTACATAATCTCATGCTCTTATTCTTCTACAGTCACAAAATAAATATAATTTTTTAATATAAATTGAATATAAAAAATTTATATCTTTATTTTGAGGCGGAAATAGTATTATATAATATATACGAAAATCATAGATACATGAACTCAATCGAGTTCATTATGCAATATCTTGCATATCTGAAGATTTAATAATAGATAGCTGTTCAATTCAGCTGTATACCGCTCACGAATTTTAGACAGAAACAACAAATTAATTGGTGCCAAAAAAGAAACTTTTTGGTATATGTCAACTCACATGTGTCTGATCTTTGACAACCCATATATAGCTAAATGTCAATTTAAGGAATCTAAAGAGCTAATCCATTAGGATAATAGATCGTGATCGATGTGGTTTTTAAGCAGCCAGCCTGGCTGTGTTCAAAGCAATATATATAGTGGTGATACACAATTAGCAAAAATGGAGAATATTGAAAAGAAATTAAGAAGATTATATATTAACGGTGGAATGGCACCCGAATATTATTGCTATGATACTAATTATTGTCACTTCCCTTACGATAACACATATATGTACTACATATAGTACTGCATGTACTATACATTATATTTGATTCCCATAAATAAAAAGGTGAAAAAGATAGGAGCCTCAAGTGATGTTAAAGTAAGTGAAAGCTATATTATCGATCGATCATTATAATGTGAATGGTTGTAATATGAGGTCCTCGTTTCACCCAAAAAATCAATTCCTTGCATATATTATGTCGCTCTCTACCACCTTCATGTCGTCTATTCCATTCTATTAATTTAATGCCAACATCAACAAAGATAGAGACAAATGGTTGTTTAGTCCTGTGATTAGTCTTTAGATTTGTGGTATAGTCCGATTATTGGTGTACTTTCTCGATTGTCTCGAAAGTTTTGGCGCATCTTTAAAGTTCACTTTGCGATTCGGGGATGTTTTTCCTCTCCCGGTGTCCAAGTGGAATTTCCTCTCGATGATCGTAGGGTTTATCCAGTAATATTTTGGAGTTGTTATCCATTAATTTGGACGAAAATTGACTTGAATGGATTATTTTTCCATATCAAACCCATGTATTTTAAGTCCCAACAACCTTTTTTTATCGTTTTATCTTTTGTAGTTTGCATCTGGGTTTTCAAGAGGCTTTACAGATTTGCATTGTCATGACTGTTTTTCATTTTTCGTAAAAGTTGTGCCACATTTGTCAAAAATTAATCAATATATTTATCATTATTATATTATATTAGTATAGATTTACTCGATTTCAATTTTCTCGATTTGCAATCTCTCTTTGAAATGAAATTATAATCTGCCTGTAGGTCTAAAAAATGTCACTGAGATTACAACATTTATCGAAAAAGAAAGAAGATATAAACTCAAACTCAAGTCAACAATACAAGTCAGTAAGTTTCGCATTCAAAGCCTTAACAATCATATTGTGTTAGTATTGTCCAAATCCAATAGTCGGCCCAATAGGACACAAGAAAGCCCATAGGCTCAAAATTAAAATTTACGATATTATAAAGTCTTTGGACAGTTCAATCTCGCAACAGCCCACCCAACAGAACATCAACGGCTCAAATCCACTAGCTCTCAATCAAACGGGTCTGAATCGATACGAAGTCAACAAAAAAATGGACGAACACAAATAAATCAGTCCAATTATGGAGGCAATCCAAAGGATAGATTTTAATCGAGAACTTCAGTTGCCCAATCAATCAATGTATAGTCTATAAACAGTAAATGAACAGGGTCAGATCAGACCACCGTGAGTCTAAATTATAACCCTTCAGAGATCGATATATTTGATTAATTATATCATTAAAAAAATAAAAATTCATCCACTAAAAAATAGAGGATCAACTATTTATACGTTAAAATATTGAACCGATTAGAAAAATCGGTTAGAAAAAATCAGTTATTTCATAGTTCAGCTCGTACTTCATCCGTCGGCAAATTAGGAATTTCTCCAAAATTTAAAAAGGCCACCAAATATGTTAAATGGGCACTATAGAACAAAATAGCAAATGAGTAATTCGTCCACAAAACAGCCGTACGCTCTTTTTTTTCTTTAAGAAAAAAATTAATTAATTTCTTAATATTCGCATTCGTCAGTTTTTTCAACTCTCATTTTACCTTACAAAAACATCCAACGGCCCACGTTCCATCTCACAGATCCAACGACTATTATTCTTTTCTCTCCTTTCCAACGCAATCATCGCCCCCAAACCTCTTTTAATCCCTAGCTATCAACAGATCTGAAAAACTCTCCTCTCCCTCTGAAAAAAACAAAACAAAACAAAACAAACTTCTTTTATTTCCCTTTCAATTAACAACGATTCTCTAATGGCGTCAGCGCGTGAGGAGTACGTGTACATGGCTAAGCTCGCCGAACAGGCCGAACGTTACGAGGAGATGGTGGAGTTCATGGGAGAAAGTCTCCGCCTCCGTTGACAACGAGGAGCTTTCCGTTGAGGAGCGTAATCTCCTTTCTGTTGCTTACAAGAACGTGATCGGAGCTCGTCGTGCTTCGTGGAGGATTATCTCCTCGATCGAGCAGAAGGAGGAGAGCCGTGGCAACGAGGACCACGTCAACATGATCCGTGACTACAGGTCTAAGATCACGAGAACGAGCTCTCCGGGATCTGTGACGGGATCTTGAAGCTTCTCGATACCAGGCTCATCCCATCGGCTTCATCTGGAGATTCCAAGGTCTTTTATCTGAAAATGAAGGGAGATTACCACAGGTATCTTGGCCGAGTTCAAGACCGGCGCCGAGCGTAAGGAAGCCGCCGAGAGCACACTCACTGCTTACAAGGCCGCTCAGGTCAGGCCTCTTGCTTTTGAATCTCAACCGTTGTTTATATTCCGATTCAGATCTTAGATTTTAATGCTCAACATTTCGTTATCTTTTGCGTATAAGATTCTTGTTTTTGTCTATTCTGTTAGAAATGATATATTCTCTGTTAGATTTAGGTATTCAACTTCTCTGATTTTTTAGGTTATTTGGATAATCATTTTCATGATCTGGTGCTGTGTCTCTTATAGTCGTCAATTGCAAATGAAATCATTATTAAACGTTCGTCCATTGCAAATGAAATCGGTATTAGTTGGACTCGGATCTGTTTAACTTGATCACAGTACATTATGCTAGCTAGGCTTATTTCTTGATTTAAATTTTGGATAGATGACTGAGTCACCTATGTATTTTGTTTATAAGTGTGTTTGGCTTTTATGAAATCTGGTTTTGTTCGCTTAAGTCATTTGTATATTACTTGTGTTCATGCAGGATATTGCTAATGCAGAACTGGCTCCAACTCACCCCATCCGTCTTGGATTAGCTTTGAACTTCTCTGTGTTCTACTATGAGATTCTTAACTCTCCCGACCGTGCTTGCAATCTTGCTAAACAGGTTGGTATACATTGGAAGCTCCAACGCTCTGTGTTATTGATTTGTGTAATTTCTGGCTTATCATAAATTATTTAGCGTCAAAGTTGTAAATTACGAAGGAAATCTCCACAGTGGGGGTTTTTGTCCGCTTTAGATATGTACTTGAAGCATATGATGAATTCTTTTTGTATGAACCAGGCATTTCGATGAAGCAATTGCTGAATTGGATACCCTCGGCGAGGAGTCATACAAGGATAGCACCCTGATCATGCAACTTCTTCGTGACAACCTTACTCTTTGGACCTCCGACATGCAGGTATGAACTTATTTTATTATTAATACTGCTATTAAGTTAGGTTTTGTGCAATAAAATATCTATTTATATTTCTTGTTTTCACATCAGGACGATGGTGCTGATGAAATCAAGGAGGCTTCCAAGGCCGAGGAGGTGAGCAACCACCACAACAGTGAAGAAGATGTGCTCAATTGCATATTAGAAATTGAACTTCTCCTCTATATGTTTTTAATGGGAGAAGAAGATGCTTTTGCTAATTTCCTTTGCCGCTTGAGGGGTCTTTAGGCATTCTTGTTTGTCTTCTCGTATTGGTTGTGAAATGTACCGGATTTTTAAATATTTCTTTAGTTTCTCGTATTTAAATCTATGTGGTTCTGAATACCCCCAATTTTCCTCGTCACTAAGCTTCACTCTATATACTATATATATATATATATTCATTTCATTTCTTTTCTTTGGGACATCGGAAATCATATGTGCCTTGAATTGTTGATTGTGTGTGGAGCATCTGATCTTATCTCTTTGAGGGACTCTTTTTATGCCATTGAGTAGTCAATGGAGAATAGCCCCACACACTTGGACTAAGACAACATTGTGCAGTTTGCTCTTCTGTCCATAATGAATTCAAGGCATGTTTTAAAAATAAAGATATGCTAGATGGTCGTCCTTTTAGGGGCCCATGATTTTGATTGAATCTGAGAACGTGTTTATGTTTATCTTTTTGGTATTGACCTGGACTTATGGTTTTTTTGAATGTGTTTCTTCCATCCAACTGCACTTTGGTTGGAGTGTGGGACCGTTTGATGGACCGTTTTTGGCGGCGAGGTTACAATTAGGTGCAGTTGTAATTTTTAAGAGTGGGGACCTGGACTATGCAAGTTGATGTTCACGTTTTGCGAATCTGTTTTGGCATGCCTACCCATAATCTCAGGCGCTAGGATGCAAATTTTTCAATCCGTATTATTTAAAAAATTATATTGAAAAATTTGCGTATATATTTTAGGACGGAATTGATAGAAAAATTTTATAAGTAGAAACTTCCTACTCACTATCATTGACATTTGTCTTTTTTTAAAAATTTATCCGACCATTAAAAGAGGTGATATTGACCATGATTGATATTTATATATTTTTAAAAAAATAATCCAACATTGACAATGGAGGTGTGACAAATTGTGATGTGTATGACTAACTTGGTTAGGAAGTTTCTATGAAATTTTCCAGGCGCTAATCTGTCCATACATATCCTGATAGTAACCATTGGCGTAGCGCACAAGCAATTTTAACTCGATTAGACCAACTTAAGTCGTCGAGCAAAGACCAAAAGCAAGCTTAATCAGACAATTCTATCTAGAAAGCAATCAAAGAAAAGGTGCAACATGTCTTTATTATTCGCCATGTGATTGATACAATAATGTTCTGTCCAAAAAGCCTTCTGAGAGAAGTTAAACATCAACTTCCTTCATAAGAGCAACAATTTCTCTACTAACTGGGGCTAAACAAATTCTAAAACATAAAACGTTCCCTTATTTACTTGTTGCATAGAATAGATAACTCTCACAGATTTGTTCGAAGCAATTTGAAGTCCGAGGTCTAGAATAAACGGAAGTTGCATTCACAGAGGCCCTGGAAATGTTCCGTTCTCATTTTGCTCGTTCCATCTATCCACCTGGTGTGCAAAATCAACTCAAGACTTTAGCTCAATGATCTCATCCCACAGAAAATTTAACAAATACTCCCTAACATCTAAAATAATCCAAAGCTACGAAACATCGTGTATTTTGATGCGGAGGGAGTGATTAAATAAGATAATGGTTTTCAGTGACAATTCTGTCTTTGGAGCCTCAATTTAAAACCTATATTAACTTTTCCTCTAAGATTAAGAAGAAAACATACCCATTCACCAGGGCAAGGGCAGCGATAATACTTAGCAAACCTGTCACATTCAGAAGCACTTACTCACCCTTTGCAGCTATACACCTGAGAAGAAAACAAAAATCGGATTGTTTGTAGTCAAGACACAATAGAAACCAGTAGCAATATCCAGTAAGAAAGATTGACTCACCGGTGATATCGATGTGTGAGTGAAGCAATAGATGTTGGTTTGTAGTCGGGAAACGAAAATTGGCTGGTGCCGTCTCAAGCTGAAAAAACTGAAATCAGGCTATTAACAGATTGAAGAAAAAAGCTTTTCATTGTAATCAAGTATCCAACTAAGCCTTGATCAATGAATCTGTGAATATTCAAGAGTTATACAGAATATTAGATATACAATGATTTCTCTTTTTAGTATAGGAGAAGACATAATTATAGTGAAATGTTAGAAAGGTGGAGGTGATTGTACAGTACATTTGGTACACTCCTTTTAGTGCTAAGTTGTATATTTCTTGAATAAAATGAAGTTGACCAAAAAAAATGAAGTAACCTTGATCTCTGGTTCCTCTCCAGCAGCTTCTGAGTTTTCTTCTGTGGCTGTTTCCTGAGATTTCTCCAGAACAACTTGATCAAGCTTGAAACGATTACTGAATTTCTCCTGTTTCCCTTCAAAGGTATTGCTGTAGAACACAATCACGTAGACAAAATATGTCACCACACGAAAGAGGCTCAATATTCAATGGGGGCAATGATTGATTAAAACCAACATGATTTCAGATTGTGAGCAAACAAAGAATTCAAAATTTAAATCAAATCTTTTCCCCAATGTCATTCGATAAATCAGAGCCCAAAATTCACCAATGTATAATTAATACCACAAGTAAATAAGGAATCGAAATCACCAAATACAAGAAATGATATGACAGGAAAAATGGTAGGAAGACAGATACCTCAGAGAGAGATTGGGTTTGAGCATCCGCCATTGTTGGAGGATTCAAGCGAACATGACCTGTTCTGTTCGAGGAAGCGATTCTTCAAGATTAAGCTTTATTTGTGTCCGACTTATTGTCATTCTAAGATACAAGAAGAAAGAAAGATGCATCCTAAATTTATAGTAAACTTTGATTAAATTGAGCCAGTCAATTCAAAATTTAAGGGATCAAATTGTTAAAATCTAAACAAGGAGCAGAATTTTGTGGCTCGTCGCAAAAAAAATGCGCACTTTTTTGGTTTTCGGTGATTCCCTCAAATTCTGCCCTACTTTGGATTTTTATCATTTCGAGTCCCTATAACTATAAGATCAATCAGCTCAAACCTAATACTATGAGCAACTTAAACTGGGACAAGAATTTGCGACAGTGTCTAGATGTGGCTTTTAAAATTGGTAAGTCAGGAACTAGCCACTTTTTTTGGTGAATCTAGAAATTCTTACATTCTTTGGATTTTAACATTTCTAGTCTCTCAACTCTGAAATGGATCATCTTAGACCTAACATCAACAGCTCAAAATCTTATACGCAATTCCTCTCAAAAGGATCATTAGGATCTGTACATACAAAAAATGCCAAAACCCCCAAACTCATCTATAAATTATGTTTCTCATCTTAAACTTTCCATATTGAGCTCCGGTAAAAGGCCGAGCAATCTTTATCATACCGTCTTTCGTGGATTCCAACGATGTACAAATCTTCAGTAAAACATCGAGCCTCAGGATGTACAAATTGACACAGGTTAATTGTGGCGAAAACAGCAGATGATAGAAAAAGCAAATCACCAGTTATCTTTGCAGGAACATTGACCATTTGAAAAACAGTGAAAGCCTGAAGTATCTCTAACAATTATATCTTTCCTAGCTACCATTGACACAAATTTCAAGAAAGTGTGGCAATCCCCACACAGAAGGATGTTCTTCACTGTCTGAACAGTTTTCCAGGTGCCTTGTCACAAAAAGGAACCATAAGTTGCGGCGAGTTTCGCGCTGTGACTGAAGAGGAAATTCTTCTTCTGATACTCCTCCACTTCATGAAGAACAAAGCTGGTGTCAGGGACATAGCCAGCTTTTAAGCAATCTTGGACCAGAACTTTTAAACCACGGGATATATTTAATGCCCACGGATGGGATTCATCCCTAGCGTGGAATGAATGTATCTTGTTGTCGTGGATGATCCATCGCGAGCTGGGTGTTTTAAAAACCCCTACACTCACATATCTTCCCTAATCGTTTCAGAGCAGTGCCATCTCCCGGACGCAGAATAAAGATTCGAAACCAGTATATAGCTACTGAGGGATCTTGGGGTGTCATTGAAAGTATTTGCTTTGCCACCCGTTTCGCAAGACTTGTATTTGAGTGCATTCGGCAACCATAGAGAAGAGCTCGCCAAGCAGAAGCCTTGGACTCTTCTAAAGGCATCTCCGTTATAATACCTCTGCTTCTCTAGAAGCCCCCAGTACCCCAATACTCTGAGTAAACGAGGTATAATGTTCTGAAGGGGGTCAATGTCGTAATTTTGTCTCATTGTGCGAAACAACCTACGGCAATCGTCGAATAGATTCAAGCTCGTGTGTCTGTCTCTTAAATAACCAAAGCAAGAGTAACCGTGTCTGGTTTTATGTCCATCCTTGACCAGAGTTCTACAAAGCTTTATCCCCTTGCCTGTGTAGGAGATGTGCAGAAAACAAACAGTTCCATGAAACGATATCACCATTAGGCATAATATTGAAAGCCATTATTGCATTAGCGATGTCACAACTTTTAGAATACATGCTAATTATCGAGTTTCCCACAGCCACGTCTGATTCTTTCCCGGTTTTGATGGCGTGACAGTGTATTTGCCTTCCCATATCGAGATAACCCAGAGTGCCACCAAACTCCCAACATGGATGCCAATGCAAGTTCGTCCGAAAAGTTCAAATCCTGCTGTTTGGCTCCGATGGAAATGTAACAATGCCTCATCTGGTTTTCCATCTCTAGCATACCCACAAATCATGGATGTATGAATTGCACAGAGCTGTCATTATCTGGCGACAAATTGGAAACCATCTTCTTGGCATGGGCATCCTCCCACACCTAGTGCACATATCAAGCAATGCTGTTTCGACAATATGATTCGACCCATAACCGACTTTGAGAATGAAACCGTGAATTTGCTCACTCAACTTTACTTCCAAGAGCATCCCGCAAGCTTGAAGGATACTGGTCAAAGTGAAGTCTGATATCTCTACGCCCAGCTTTACCATTTGCATAAACAAAGGAGAGCTTTCGAGCTTCGCCATTTGTGTAAAATCCAGCCAACAGAACATTAAAAGAAACAGAATTTCTCTCGGGACATCCTCTGAAATGTTTCTAGAGCCAGATCAACACACCCAAATTCCATGTAGGCAGCGACCATTTCTGTCCATGTCATAATATCTCTCACAGGCATCCTATTAAACAAAGTCTCACACATCTTTCACAGTGCCAAACTTGGTATAAAATCCAATAAGTGCATTGTTAACACTCAAATTTCGATTTCAATCCAATTCTAATAGCGTGAGCATGGCACTCCCGGCCTTGAATTATTGCGCTGCTCCTAAGTGCAAGCAGTCAGAAGAGTTGAAATTGTGAAATAGTCGACTCGAAACCTATCACTTCTCTGCATATCTCGAAACAAACGAAAAGCTTTATCATACATCAACTCGTTCACAGCAATCGAAATCACAGTGTTCCAAGAAGCAATATCTCTTTGAGGCATATCAATCAAACAGCTTCTCAACATCATCAAAACACACACTGCACTTTCCATACAGCCCCATTAACACATTTGCGGTAAAAACACTATCCAAGTAATCAGTTTTAACAGCCAAAGCATGAATTTGGGATCCCAATTGAAAGTCGAAAGTCCGAATACAAGCCGTCAAAAGGGCAACAAGACTATACTCGTTAGGCTCAATTCCGTCGGTTCTCATTCTGAAGAAAAGCTTAATGGCTTCAATTTCAAGCTTGGACTTGGCAAAACTGGAAATTACAGTAGTATAAGACACCACGTCGGGAGATGATAAGCTGTTAAGAAGCTTATAAGCATCGAGAGGAAGCCCCAATTTAACAAAAGCTGCAATGACAGCATTACCTAAACGCAATTCCTTCTTCTTCTTCTTCTTCATTGAGTTTGAGAAATGAAGTCTGTAGCTCTGAGGAGGCTGACGTCAGCGTATCGAGACGGAGAGATGAAGGAGAGAAAACAAACTATCAGAGGAGGAGGAAGGACGAGGGAAAGAGATAAGAGGTTCTTGTGGTTGTTGGAGTGAAGACGATGGAGCGAGGACTGCGGCGGTTGTGGCGGAGAAGGGACACGCACTTGATGGGGAATTGGCAGGTTTGAAGGGAGAGATAGAAAGTAGGTGGAGCAGCGACGGCGAGTGGTGGAGGTTGGGTCAGAAGGGCGAAGGATGTTTTGGAGTTGTGGATGGCGGTAGCCATGAATTGGATGATTACATTCGTATGTGCCAAACATTACATTATCTCTCCACTATTTGTTCCTGGCTTGTTCTTTTGGGTCGCATGTAAGATAATCAGGCCATGAAAAATATTATCGATAATATCTACTGTTTAACCATCGTTAATTGAAACGACTATTCAGCTATTATGTAAAGAATGTTTGAGATAAATTGAAAATGCAAAAATTACAAATTGAGAGACGAGAGGATGTCATATTTTTTCTCTATAGAAAAAGAAAAAAAAGTCTTAAAATGAAAGAAGGGATACTTTTCAGTCTTGTATCAAAGATCTTTCATGCATTGAAAATGTGGCAGCATGTTTTTTTCTAACACCTAAAAGAATGTAATGTCCCCCTAAAAACTTTGATTCTCCTAGTTACCTACTTACCTATGCTTTCATCGCTCAACCTAGCTAAATCGAAAGCCGCCTCTCGCCTCTCAGGCTGTCCACAAATTGTGCCTCATTTTTCCCTTCATGGGGTGATGACAAGTAAAACACACACCCACCAGCTAGTTACTAAAGAGATCAGGTACCGTATGCTGCTACCGTGGCAATCTAATCTAATCTAAGAGCTTAGGTTTGTTGATTCCGACGACATAAACAATCTGGCAAGGGGTTGACATAAAAGGCTTCTTCAGAACGGAATCTATCCGTTACCCTTTGTTCCTGATATCGGGCCTTTTCTCTTTCGTGGGGATCCTTGCCTGCCGCCAAACAAACCAGACAATCAGAAACGGTCGAGCAAAAATATATTTAGGTGGTCATTCCAGTACGCAATTACATACCGTCTTTTGTGGATTTCAACAACTCGATTCGATAAATATTTGCCTTCTCTCAGCTTTCCCTGCTCGATTTTATCAAAAGTCGAACAAGTGCTTTCCTGGTGAATAAAGAGAGTTACTGAAATGACTTTTGTAGAAAACTACTACGCAATTGATATCTGACTTTAAATTAACCTTGGAAAAAAGCCATTTTACCTGTCGGGAGAAATTGTTTTCCTATGGCCTAGAAAACGTCTATGCCCTTCAACTGCTCTTGCCATATTTCCAGAGTATGATGGAATAAATACATCACTTTCAACGGATACTATGTAGTCGAGTGCAGCCATTTGTTGAAGCGTGGTTAACAAATGGTTCAAGTTCCTTGGCCGTTGCCAATTTTTCCTGCAAAAGGTGGCAAACCATGAGCTCCTTACTTCTAAAATATGGCCCTTTAGCATAAGAATAAGATGAAATCGATTGGCAAGTTGTATCCTAAATTTTGTCCCAAGTTAATTTCTTTGAACCTTGTACGACACCATCACAGTTCACAAACAGCCTTCAAAAAAGAAACTAACAGAAGTAACAAAGCAAGTCTCCAATCATAAAAGAGCGACCACGAAAACAAAAAATATATCAAAAAAAAATTACTGAAAAAAGGAAATTAGAGAAGATGGTAAATCCAGACCTTGCTCATTATCATTGGATAGCGGGACAGAAAATCAGCCAGACGAGTATCACCCCCATATATCTCCCCAGCAATATATATAGGGGTGTCTGAGGGAAATCCAAGTGCGCTAAGAAAGATTCCGACCTCCTTTGGTGTCAAGGGGCAGTATCCTTTGTATCTTTGTTCGACAGAATCAATATCCTTCACCTTCCAATGTGCAGTGTTTTCCCTAATCAATAGTGGTGGTGATACAGATTAGATATGCCGTGTAGAGAATTCAGCATATGAGAGAACGATTAACAGACTGATACATACCTGATTATTTTTAATTCATCGGCTTCGGCAGGGAGACTAGATCATGAGTACATCCACTGAAGGCAAGCATGTCCTTCTCATACCGTAAATGCAGAGCAATGTAAGGGCCGAGAGACCTCATCCGATTCACCAATAACTAAAATTAATCAACGAAAGAATAAATATGATTAGTACCAAAACAGGACAACATAGAAACTCTGGAATTCAAACAGGAATTTAGTCATTGCTAACTTTTCCCATTGCTTCAATTGCAGGAGAAAAACGGAGGGCTTCATAACAAGCACGGCAACGCAGTTTCTGAATATCTGGTGGTAGATTGTTGTTGACCAAGCGAGAATCAGATTTTGCCGCCCTAATTACCTATTTTGAAGTACACAACAGGATGGTCATCAGTAATCTAAAACAGGATAAGTCATTCCAAGCAAGCACTAGCATGCTCATAAGCATACCTCATAATCTTCCCACAAGTTAGCTATCTCATGTTGGTAGTAATCCATACCAGACCAGCTCCTAAATTGCTTGACTGCTTTGGTAGCTTTAGCCAGTTCTTTAGGAAGCTTCTTTATGACTTTAACATCATCAACCAGAGCATTAATGAAATGATCCTCATCAAAAACATCTGAGAAGTTGCTGCAAAACATTAAGGGCAGTAAATATTTCATCAATAAAATGAACCCAGAAAAGAGAGAGTAAAATCATCTGGTAAAAGAGGGGCTACCTAGAGTCCTTGCCAATACGATCGCCTGTCTAGTTCAGGAATCACAAGAGTGGCATTTATGATGCGAGCTATGGCTACCATGTCACATATCTGCAAGGGAGAATTATTTCAGTTCCAAAATCGAACCATTTAACAGAAATACCCTCCATTTTTTGGAAAAGCAAAGTCACAAAATTAAATATCAGTTGTGGAACTCAAAAGCAACTGATCAATGGATCTTCAACTAAATTCTGCTGCTATTAATCGAGTACAAAAAACATGCCCAAGCCAAGGGTCCCCAAATCCCTCACGAAATAGCATGAAACTCAAAATTCCATTTCACAATGATAGCAAGTGCAGAACGAAAATAAGGAGCATGAAGGTTTGTTTTTATTTTATTTGTATCTAAATTGGCAGCATTTTTTGCCCTTTTCCAATATCATCTTTAATCAATTTATAAGTATAAGCAAATTTTCGAAAGCAAACATTTTGAATCAGAATAAAGATGGCTGCCATAACTACAATCATTTTAGAATTCACGCACAATAAGAAAAGGAAAAATCACTGACCCCAGCACGCATTTGGTTGAGGCCACCATTTGTATTAACTAGAAGGTAACCTCGTGACTCTAGAGGATCTGAAAGAATAACAGAGACTTTGAATGTAAGTAAATGAGAAGCAACTAAATCCAACTGCAAAGCACAACTAAAATCAACAAAAAACTTCTCTTACATGTATAATTAGGACTTGGCTTTACACAGGACATAAAATCACGGTTAGAAGGCGGCTTCCAGAGCTTGTCAGAAGACGAATTGCCACTAGCAGCATCCAACTGTCCAATTGTAAAGGGGTGAAAAACGTGAAAGAAGAATAACTGCTACAAATATCAATTCATAAACACCCATTTTTCGATTAGACAGCAAAAGCCAAGACACAGTCCGTGATAAGTGCTACCAATCAATGAAGACAAAAGCATCATTGATGATTACTAAGCTCTTTTGTGACAATCAGTTACTTACATAAGAAGCTCAAATTCAAGTCAAGATCCCCCACAAAATTATCAGCCTTTCATTATAAGCAAAAAAGAAGAAGTAAATAACAAGAATAGCATATGGTAGGATCCAAAACCTTATGAGAAGTTAATGGAACTTTCATCAACTGTGGAGGAGCCAGTTCTTGCATCCAGTTTTGACCTATGCCTAAACGAGGTAATTTGATATCCTGTTGCTACAAATTCCAGAAACAACAAATGGAAAAAAGGAAACTAAATACAATCAACAATTAACGAAAAGTGAAACTCAAGATTAGAATATGATCCTCAAAGAGAGAGAGAGAGAGAGAGAGAGAGAAATAGTTACTTGAGTGATCGTAGGGAGCTTAAGAGATGGATCGGAGAAGTGAGGGAGTTCGGTGGAGGAAGGAAACACATGTACGTTGCCGGAGAGAAGAGCTACTAACGCTATTGCGCATATGGCGCACGTTAGCACCTTCCTCAGTAGAATCAACAGTAGCCTCCGCCGGCAGTTGCTGCTCTTCTTCACCACCACCGCCGCCACCACCATCTCGAAAACTTCCAAATAAACAAACAAAAAACTTCCAAATATCACGAACAAAAAACTAGATTGACGAAGGAAACAATGGCATGATCGAACGGTTTCTGGTACAGATTAATCGTGCATTGGATCAATCGTCGGAAAGTTTTTTTTTTTTTTTTGGTTTGCAGAGTCTGGAAGTCTTTTTTCTTTCTCAGGATCGGCTTCCTTATTGTGATGGGAATAAGAGAGACGGTCGAATTCTATTTAATTAAAGATGAAACGCATCGTTTTAGCTGTATTAATTTGTTAAGGACTCTATCTGACAATTTTGTTATTTTTTTTAACATGGTGGAGTTAGAGGTAGAGGAGAGGGAATTTTAATTTATATTTTTAATAGTAATACGTAGTAATAATTATTATTTCGAGATTATGTTCGTGTGCAACGTCATATAATGCGTTATGTAATTTTGAATAATTAATAAATTAATTACTACTACTAACCATATTCTAATATCGTTGACTACTAATAAATTAGCAATGCTCATCGAGTATTATGACTTTATCATTTACTCGATATTTTTTTTAAAAATAATAATTTGATGGACGTGTTCGTATACAATGTATTATTATTTATTTATTTTTAAGACGTATACTCATCTAGTATTTTTAAATTTCGTGTTATGGTCGCTATCTTCGCCTATGTTCTATACAATATTTATTTATCTAACAATCCCATATCAAAATCCTGTTTTCCTACTGGAAAATACAATCATCTCAAGCTGATGATTACGTAATTAAGTGCAGATTACATGGATATTATTGATGAATGTTGGGGGTGGTGACAAGGACATAGTTGAAGATTTGGTAGGTGAAGATAATGAAATATATGTTAGTCTTCTTCCTTATTATTGGTTATTTAGCATGTGTGTGTGGATATTTAAAATATACTGTAATAACTAAACATTTTATCTTTTTTTTATTATTATTACTCATTTTATCTATCTACTTAATTATAATAAGGGACGATCTTATTCCTATCCTATGGGCTATGGAAGCATAAATCTGCATTTGGTGCGTAGGATAAACTAGAATAAAAAATACACTCGTTGAGTATACCAAAATATATAATATTTTGTATTTTTAAGTTCTTCCAAAATTTATGAAAAAATTATTAAATATTATTATATTTTCGTCTAAAAATACATCATGTGATTTATTTTTGTGTTCAAAGAGGATGAATCAGATATTACCGGTAAAGTAAAAAAGGATATCCAGCAATATTGTTACCCATGGCAAAATTATATAGTATATTTCATATTCGATTGGATACAGAATATTAGTACTACACTCATTAGGATGAATTCTATTTTACAGTAAAATATATAGATCGATTACGTGCAAATACATACATATTTAGTAGAAAGAAAGATATGGAAATTAAAAGCGATTTCGTCGTTCTAGTAATTCCAATTCCAAATATATAGATATAGATATATACTTTGCTTTTGGTTGTAAACTTTTTCAAGTGTCTCGTGAACACCTTGTTAAATTTGGCAGCCGAGAACGAAACCATCCAAAAGCCAAAGAATATTAGAAGGCATGACTCATTTCATCACGACATTCTCATTCCCTTTAATTACTGCTACATATAAATTTTTATATATAATTTATATTTATTTTAAACGAAAGTTAATGTGTACTTTTTTCCTCTATAACTTTTTTATATGTATATTTCTTTTTATAATTGTAGGAATATTATTAATATAACTTCTTCGGTCGATTCAAACTGTTTCTATTAGGGACGATCTTTGAATAAAATAAATAGTCCTTCAAATTAAAAATCGAAATTATAAAAATTGCAGATAATATTAATAATATTGTCCAAAATTCGACTACCGAGACGAATTAGATGAAAGTTGTTTCACAAGCTTTTGAGACATTTTATATTTACATAAGCCCTACCAGCTGAACATTCAAGAAATTCCATTTCATTTTATAAGTTGATTTGTTAATTGGGAGCTTTTTTTCTTTTTCTTTTTGATGAATGGGAGCATTTGTTGTGACGTGTCTACGACGATAAGTAAAACGTGGCATTGAAGTGAGCATTACCTTAAATTAGTGGGACACGTGGCAGCAGATCCCGTTCCTTGATGATGCTCCTTTACGAATCAATCAATAGCTTTTGAGTTGATCTTACAAAAAAAAAGTCATTTTGAGCTGAAAATTTATACTGATACCGGTCGACCGAGATCCGGTTGCGGTGCATGATCGCTCGATTATAATTTCGAGACAGTTAATTAGTGGAGTGAAAACTGTTACTCAACCATTAAACGTGATTTTTTAAAGTCAATCCAAGTAAACTTCTCTCTAAACAAAACTTCAACTAATTAACATTTTTCGTATAACAATACATGATAATTTTTTAGATAAATTTAAAAATAAATATTTTTAATAAAAATTATTGACTAAATATATGAGGAAATTACATATGTATTTTTTTTAAATACATGTAAACATTTGGAAACGGAAATTGGGTTAAGCTTTCATCCTTAATTAATCACACCGGCAACGGCATGGCCGTTTTTGTAAAGAAGACCGGCACTTAAAGTGCCGGTTATGTATAAAAAAAAAAAAAAAAGGACCGGCACTTAAAGTGCCGGTTATGTAAAAAAAAAAAAAAAAAAGGGACCGGCACTTAAAGTGCCGGTTATGTAAAAAAAAAAAAAAAAATAAGGACCGGCACTTAAAGTGCCGGTTATGTAAAAAAATAAAATAAAAATGACAATGTCAAAGTCGGTTCGATGTACATGCATGCGAGACAAATGTCGGACCCTCTCCCTGCATGCGTGACAACTCATAAGGCAAGAGAAATTCTTTGAAAAAACAGCCCTCACAGCCCCTCTCCTTCCCCATATATACAAGCCTTTCATTTTCATTTCTATCACTCTCAAACAATTACTTTTACATACAACTCTTTCTCACTCAGTTTCTATCATTCTTGGTGTTTTTTTTAGTCAAAGGAAGTCAAATACATACGAGGTAAATTTCTCTGTTTCTATTTAGTTTTCGTTGCAATTTAATGTATTTCTGCAATGTAATGATGTGTTACGAGTTGTAGAAAATGTTGAGTTCATTCCAGGTTGTAGTTTTGTTCATTTCATTCTGAGTTGAGTTCATTCCAGGTTGTAGTTTTGTTATTTCTTCTGAGTTGAGTTCATTCCAGGTTGTAGTTCTGTTGAATTCATTCCAGGTTGTAGTTCTGTTGAATTCATTCCAGGTTGTAGTTCTGTTTAATTCATTCCAGGTTGTAGTTCTGTTGAGTTCATTCCAGGTTGTAGTTCTGTTGAATTCATTCCAGGTTGTAGTTCTGTTGAATTCATTCCAGGTTGTAGTTCTGTTGAATCCATTCCAGGTTGTAGTTCTGTTGAATTCATTCCAGGTTGTAGTTCTGTTGAATTCATTCCAGGTTGTAGTTCTGTTGAATTCATTCCAGGTTGTAGTTCTGTTGAATTCATTCCAGGTTGTAGTTCTGTTGAATTCATTCCAGGTTGTAGTTCTGTTGAATTCATTCCAGGTTGTAGTTCTGTTGAATCCATTCCAGGTTGTAGTTCTGTTGAGTTCATTCCAGGTTGTAGTTCTGTTGAATTCATTCCAGGTTGTAGTTCTGTTGAGTTCATTCCAGGTTGTAGTTCTGTTGAGTTCATTCCAGGTTGTAGTTCTGTTGAGTTCATTCCAGGTTGTAGTTCTGTTGAGTTCATTCCAGGTTGTAGTTCTGTTGAGTCCATTCCAGGTTGTAGTTCTGTTGAGTTCATTCCAGGTTGTAGTTCTGTTGAGTTCATTCCAGGTTGTAGTTCTGTTGAGTTCATTCCAGGTTGTAGTTCTGTTGAGTTCATTCCAGGTTGTAGTTCTGTTTATTAAATAGGAGATTATTAAATAAAATTCATTACATAGTAATTAAGATGCGGCATGTATATTTTTTTAATAAATAATTTATCGAGACGGTTAAATATTTTGGTTTGTTAGAATATATATTCAATTGAAATCATTTTAATAAAATTTATTGAGGCGATTATTAAGGTCATTAATTTTATAAGCACTAATTTTTATTGTTATTTTTTCCCGGATTATGGCGGCGAGATCCTCTTGGACGGCGCAGGGTCCTACTTCGGATGATCTATCGTGGTTTCAGCCGCGAGCACGAGTCCCGGGACATATTTTCGTCCGGGAGGATGTCGAGGATGCTATGAGGATAAGGAGAGCCGACTTATTCTTCCGGGAGTGCATGGCGGACGACGAAGGGTATGCAACCCAAGAGGTCATGTACTTTATACGGTTGATGGGTTTCGGATTGATTGCGAAGGTCGGGTACATGGAGTACGACCACCACCTCCTTACCGCACTGGCCGAGCGATGGAGGCCGAGACACATTCCTTCCACCTATCCGTCGGCGAGGCCTCCATTACCCTACAGGACGTGGAGGTGCTGCTCGGACTTCGGGTCGACGGTGCCCCCGTAACCGGCACCGAGGCGTACGACCCCGACATCGATGGGTACCTATTTCGATTATTGGGCTTCGTGCCGGAGAAGACATCCAAGACCGGCATAAAATTGACAAGTATTAAGGCCCACCTCCGGGGACTTCACGGGGACGAAATTACCTACGAGCAGGATGCGCTTCAAAGGGCGCGATGTATGCTAGCATTTTTGCTCGCCGGCTGCTTCTTTCCGGATCACGACCGAACAAAATCGATCTATTCACACTCGCGCCTACTAGAAGACCCAGAGAGGTGCGGTTGTTTCAGCTGGGGCAGCGCCCTTCGGCATACACATATCGCGCACTATGCGATTCGGCGCGATATGGTGAGAAAAACTCTCTCATGTGCGGTCCGCTCGTCCGATCATGGGCATGGACGAGGATATCTAAAGTCGAGGCCGAGGAATCGTCCAGGGCATGAGCTGCCTCCTCGGACTCCCCACTTGCCGCAAAGTAATTTCGCTAATTCTTTATATTATAACGACTGTCATTAAGATTATGTTTTTTTTCGGTTTACTAAAATGCTAATCGACGCAGGTGGACGAGACCTATGTCCAGGACTACCATCACCTCCCATTCACTAGTAGGGTATAGAGATCGGCTCTCGCTCCCGACTCCATCCCGTGTATTTTAAATTTTTCGGAGAATTATTTTTCGTAGATATTAATTTATTTGTAACAATTATTTTCGTCATTTCGTTTCGGTTCGATTGGACACCGTATGTCGACCTCCTTGTCGGTCTACCGTATGGATGTCGTGAAGGCGAGAATATATGGATGTCCGGAACTTACGTCCACTACTTTTATGTTGTGGAGGCTCACTACCCCGACAGGGTGATGAGGCAGCTTCGGTCGCTCTGCAGCATGTGCCACGGGCACCTCTAGATCAGCCGGTACCGAGAGCTTGCACCGGGCGAAGAGGTCGTCCTACGCCGTGGACCGGGCAGCTGTTCATGACCGGCACGTTCGTCATTGGTTCCGACGTGCGCACCATGTCGTTGAGGGCCCGCCGACACTAGCCCCGACAACGGTGCCCCGTTATGAAGAGTGGTATCCGGATAAGACGATCCGATTCGTTCAACAGCCCGGTCGGGCGCCGTCCAGCGGGGGTTACCATGGCCATGCGGGTTCGGTTAATGCCTTGGTACGTAATGTTTATAACTCGTTACGGTGATGTTATGTTTTACTTATCAATTCATTGTTTAGGTGATATGATGTTTTACTTATTAATTCGCTGTTTAGTTCATGTGGTGCTTCACTTATTAGAAATTGTTCCGTGGTGTTCATTTGCGAGCCACGGGTTGAGCGAGTAATATACGACGTGCAAAGACTTGAGGCGTTGTTGAGTGGGAACGAATATCACCGAACGTGTAGCGAAGGTTTCGGTAAGGTCTCCTCCGATCTCCGTAATCCGATGGAGGCGTATGGTGTGCCGATATTAGAGGAGACCGCCATAGCTCCGCAGAACGTCGTTCAAGTGGATCCGACGCAGGGTTACAGGGCCCCACAACGTCAGAACATTTCTACAAAGGCTAGGCGGTCGGATTACGGGTAGCGGGAGACGACGCAGAGACCGACCACCCGAGGTACCTCCTCCTCCTTATGTACCTGCTCCTCCTCCGCCGGCCACCGCTCGTCATTCCGTTTCCGATTTCAGGCCCGGTCCTTCTCGGCCCCCGGGTCTTCTCGTCATAGTGGGTCGTCCGGTCGTCCCACATCATCACATCGTGGAGGTGGTCTCCAACAAGAGCCGAGTGCACCGCCAATCGACTTGGAAAATGTGCGGTCCGATTGGCCAAGCGGCTACACTAATCTATTCACTTCCACCGATCCTACCTGTCGAGGACTTGTGCGACACGACCTCTCCGTATGTTGAGTTCCCCCAATCAATGGCGGCTTCCGGACCTCCCACTCAGCCGGGTACTATCGCTCATGATTTCATGGGCGCCCTGTTTGATTATCCTATGCCCGCACGAGCATATGACGGCTCCGATCGATAGCGGAGTGGACATTAGTTTAGGGATCGGTTCGAGCTCTCGGGGACTTCCCGAGACGTCCACAGCCGGGTTATCGGGCTTTGCGGAGTACGCACCACAACGGGGAGGGGATACTTATTATGGTTAGAATATGTTTGTAATAATTTATACGTTTTCACGTACTTTTTCTAATGTACATCTATTAACAAGTGTAATCGTTTGATCTTATCGTAATTATTAGGCACTAGTATTCAATCAGCCGAACCGATCGCGGCGGACGTAGGGGTGCGACGATCGACTAGATCCAATTTCGGTCGAAGGAAAAACGCAACGATTGGTTATATCCCGACGTCGGATGATATAGTATTTTATTTCATTTTTTATCTTATTAATTAAATTTAGACTGTATGAAGGAGTAGTCTTTCGTCGTATGTATATGGGATGGATTTCATAAACAAAGAACATATATATTTTTGATTGTACGAAGTAAAACAAAATAATATCTACTCATATGGTTGTTTTAATGGTTAAGTACATATGTTTAAAAAGTTTATATTTATACGTACAATTTTATTTTTTTAATTTTACACTCAATACTCCGAACATTAACAATTAAACAATGTATTTCGTAATGTAGGCATAAATGTAGAACCCAATTATTCATCTCGGAGGATAAATTAAATACATAGTTATCAACGACTTAATCGTCGTTTTCCACCTCATCACCGTCGGTATGGTCGACGGCATCCTCGTCGTCGTACTCGTCGTCGTCGTAATCGTCATCATCTTCGACGTCGTCGTCGTCGTCCACGTTGTAGTCCTCATCTGGACCGTCGTCGTCGTAGTTGTGCTCACCGAGAGGCGCGTTACCTTGAAGTCCGTACGGGTCGTACAACATGTTCAACGGCAGTCTATCCGCCGGTGTATGCGTGAACGTGCAACTCCTCCTGTCGTGGTCTCTGCCGTTGCAATTACTACATCCTCGAGGTCTTCGACCTGTCATGTTCAAATAGTCTCTCGTGCCAAGTTGTCTTCCGTTCTTTCTTCTGCGACCGGGACCGGTATGATGGACCATGCGAGTGTCGTCCGGTAGGAGCACAAATTCTGATTCGGGCCAATGATTTGGAAGAGGACCGAACGCACCACTAAACTGTTGTCTCCAACCATCCCTCGTGTAGGAACTATGTACGAGGTCGAGACTATGGATTTTTAACATCTTCCCGACTCGCCATTGCATGAGAACAAGGTATCCCGTACGTATTCCAACGTAAGCATGAGCATGAACCGAAATCGAAATGAACCGTACGTTCGTTGCCGGGAACTCCGAAACGAGCAGGAGGAGATTTTACTTTGAACACACGACCGGGTGCGTTTGGATATAGCGAGACTTCGTACCGTCTTGAACGCATTTTGTTTTCCTCGAACGTCGCCATTGGTTTTTGTGCGAGCGGATATCCGTATCTATTTATCTTGGACATTTCGTCAACAAATATCGCCATGACTTTGGCGTGCGTGGCCTGAACGAATGCCCCGATCGGCAAGAAGCGGTCGCCTCGAGGACGTTATTGTAACTCTCAACGTCGTTCGAGGTGGTTGTCCCCCATCGATGGAATCCGTCGTTCATCAACGTCCACTTATCTAGGGGAATACCTTGGAGATATGAGGCTGCAGGCGGACTCGATTCTATGAGATCCGCCCATGCTTGAGTATACCTAGCCTCGTCCAATTCGGTACCGACCGTCCAAGCTAAGCCATATAATCCTCGCCTTCTTCGGCACGTTTGAAAGCATATTAGCACGAATGT
>JANIEQ010001301.1:0-13396 GCA_024708375.1 Oxalis stricta | reverse complement strand
GTCATGATGTTTGTTTTTATAGGGAATAGGAAATGCGTCCATCTTCTCCCTTGATGTCGATTATTTTTCCATTTGTGGACCATACCAGGGGAAGATTTGGTAATATGCTAATATATAATGTATTATTTTAAGTATAATTCAATGTGAAAGACGAATAATATTTACAACTATGTTATTGGATTCACTCTATGTTCTTATTCCCTTTATTCGATATATTGTTCTAGCACATTTTGTACCATAGTGTAGTGTTGTAGCCTTATACCATAGTATACCGACAGTCAAAATATTCAAAAACAAATAAATAAAAAAATAAATGACAACTAAGCAGGAGGTGGTGTCCTTTTTTTAAAAACAATTGTCTTTTGTAATTATGCATATGACAGCTATATATTTATGCTAGTACATTTCATCGGCTCTTTGCTTGTATTATTGTATAAAAATATCTTTAGACGTGATCAAGAAAATATTTTCCCAGGGCCACCAGTGGCGCAATAATATAATTAATTAATAAAAAGGTAAGCAGTTCTATATATATATATATATTTTTTGAAATAGTTACGAGTTAACATGCATGACTGCCGATTTCAAGTCCCTCGAGCCTCACTATTTGAGAGTGAGACACCACCATTTCCCGAAGCTATTCCCATATGGGGTGTCTATATATATTGATTACTAATTAAAGTGCAATTAATTTTCAATCAAATTAAGTCATTTCTTCTATATGGTTATGGATTTGATTTTTGGAGATAGATTTTTGAAAAAAGTGGATAAATTGTATTAGATATATATTTTCATTCATTTCTAGCTGTCTTCATATGAAATTTGCTTTACCACTTCAAGTATTGAAATCTATACAATTTTATCCTTTTTTCTAATTTACTCTTATATTTATTCGAATAAATATTTATGATTTTTTAATAATAAATGAATGGACGGATACGTAATTTTTTCTATCATGAATTTTTTTTTTTTAAATTGCATTCTTTTATTAGAAAAATCTCAAGTACAAGGCCCAAAATTTGGATGCTCAAGTTCCACCACATCATTGATAACTAGACAGAAAGTTGAAAATTTTGAAACTTATAAAATTTGGACTTTATATTCCAGTGTATAGTCTCAAATTTTCAAATTTTAAATTTAATATAAGATGTTATATATAATAGAGTAGAATTTATGATATAAAAAATAAATAATGATTTTTTCTTTAAATCAGACCGAAAGAAAGGAATTTGCAAATTGAAATCAGGAGAACATGATGAATTTGGATAGAGATTGAAAGTTTGGGAATTTGATTGTCGAAGATTGGTTGCATACTGAGAAAATTGAATATTTGATTAACTTGGAATCAAATGAAAATTTTGAGGATGTGGTGGTTGAAAATTTGGTGAATAGAATTATGAATTTAGGTTAAACTGATTTGGTTTTATCTTTTTTCCTTTTAATTGAATCAAATTTGTAGATTAACTATCAATTTATAGTGTGAAATTAATTGTTAAAAATATTTACGTTTGAAAAATTGTTTATGCTTGGTAGAACATACTCATTAATTAAAGGTTGATTTTGATTGGTCCATTATAATTTGGGACTGGCTCTAAAAGGAGGGACAGATGGAAAAAATTTGGACTTTTAAATGCGAACTCATAATCTCAACATTTTTTTTTAATAATATAGTCTAGCAATAGTCTGCGAGAACAACCTCGAAAACTTAACTTCATTATTTGACATTCACCACCGCTCAACATTTTCTTTCAATGTAAGAAAAGAAAGTCCCAATTTTAATGATATAAAATATTTGGCTCTTGCACTGGAGATTATCTTACGACAGAGTATAAAAAAAAGTGCCCCATATGAGACATAGCACGTAGTGATGTGCTCCCACCTCAAATAATCTAAGGGCACATTGTTTCGAAATAGCATGAATCAGCACGGCTAACCTGTATGTTATTAAAAAAAAAGTGCAATTAATTAAATAAGAAAAATGGGGCAGTTGCATGTGAATATTTTTCTATTCCAAATTATTAGAATCATAATCAAGCATTCCATCAAACAAAATCATACATACGAAAAAAACAAAAGTTAATTCTTTTCCATATATAATATTAATGTGTGTGAGCTAATTCATATTGCCAAAAAAATTAGTACTAATCTAATTAATTTGCTAGAGAGAATACGAATTTTTGAAGAGATAGATCCTATGGAAGAGAAATCCATGGATGTCCAAAACATTCTTCACATGAATGTCGGAGAAGCAGAAAATAGCTATGCCAATAATTCTCATGTCATTCAGTCGACAGCGATATCAAAATCGAAACCATTCTTTGAAGAAGCCATTAGAGAAATATTCATTAGGAATTTTCCTGCGTGCTTCACATTTGCGGATTTTGGTTGCTCTTTCAGGACCCAATACTCTTCGCGTAGTATCCGACCTGATAAAGATTGTTTGTCAGATTTGCGAGCAAAAGGATGCATTGCCGGAATTTCAAGTTTTTCTAAACGATCTTTCAGGAAATGACTTCAACTCGATTTTCCAGTCACTTCCGGCTTTCTATGAAAGCTTGAGAAAGAAATCCGGTTCAGGCCAACCTGGTTTCATCTCAGGGGTCCCCGGTTCGTTTTATGGCAGGCTTTTCCAGCAATTCTCTTCATTTTGTTCATTCTTCTTATTCAGTTCATTGGCTCTCCAAGGTTAGTTTAATTAGTTTCTGCACCCAAATCTTTTTTTCTTTTATATTACTAATACAATTCTAACCCCAACCCCTAATGATGGAATAAATATGCCGAACCATTAGGTCATTCTTCTAAATCTCGCTTTATGTATACTGGAGTAATTACCCGGACGTTGTCTCCGTATTTCATTAAGAATTAGTTCGATAATTATCATTTTACAATGAATGATTTTAATTTTATGAATTCAACATAAATAATGAGTTTGAATTAATTTCAATTAACCTCACTTATAATATATCAATATCATGGTAATTAAGAGTGTGAATGGTGCAAGATATGAATTAGGGATAAAATTGATAGATTTCAACTTTTTAAAGTTACACACAAACTTAGTTCATATAAAGATGGACAATTTCTTGCATAATTCTAATGAGATCTCGAGAGGAAGTGAAAAGAATAAAACAATCAAATTCCTATTTAAAAATATAAAAGAAAAATTAAAATAAATTTAAACATAATTAAAATTTTAGAAGAAAATTGATTTATACAAGACATGCAAGCATATCTCACAAGACCGATCAAGAAGTACAAATACTTTGACAATTGATAAAGATTAGAAGAAAAAGAAACTTCACCGTTCTAAATTCGTCATCATGATCTTACTCTCAATTTTCTTTTTCATTATGCTTCATGGTATAACACCAAAATATTTATGAAACAATATAAAATTAATTATCATTAAAAATATTTAAAAATCACTCTCAAGAACACTTTTCTAATTATCAATTAAGAGAATGACAAATGTATTTTATAAAAATGGGAAGAATAGGAAATGTAGAAGAAATATCAAAAAATAAAATTTAAATTTTGATTGGTTAATAAATCTAAATTGGTGGGAGACTCCAAAATGCTTCAATTTAAAACCTTGTTTTTATATATTTTTACTGATATAGTCAACAACATGATATAAATTCCAAATTACCTATTTTCCATGATTATATTTTGAATTGAGAGAAATAATATTAATTTCCAGGTTCCATCAAGTCTAGTGAATAAAGGGAACATATATATTGCGGAAACAAGTCCTCCGAATGTATATGAAGCTTACTTGAAGCAATTTCAAAATGATTTTTCATCATTTTTAAGTTCACGTTCTGAAGAAATGGTATCCGGTGGACGAGCAATAATTACATCAACTGGAAGAAGTCAATTAGATCCCAAGGATAATGGTTGCTTCGATCCTTGGGGAAATCTAACGAAAAGCCTCCACGAATTAGCGGACGAGGTTAACATTAATTAAATTAAATGTTATGTTTGTTGTGGGTTTGTAGCATGCCCTTTTTTACTCTTAATATTTTTGAAAACGTGTTTTTTTGTTTGGAGTAAAGAAAGACAAGCTCTTAACACGCAATAAATATTTTTTTCCATGATCGATTAACATAGTTTTTGTTGATTTTTAATTGTAGGGTTTAATCAAGGAGGGTGATATTGATTCATTCAATTTTCCATTCTATTCACCTCATGAGAGAGAAATAAAGGAGATTATTGAAATGGAGGGGTCTTTTACCATCGCAAAGCTAGAAACTGTTCACAAGAATTTATTCTGATTCAAAAGACGAAAATTTCTGTTTGGACGAGGAAGAAATCGGAAAGCATTTTGCAGAAGCAGGCACGAGCTTTTGTAGAACCTCTTCTTGCCAGTCATTTTGGAGATCACATAATTGATAGATTGTTTTCTAAATTCTCAAAGCATATGAGTAAAAAATCTCTGTTTGAAGCTAAAAATCCTTTCCTAATAATTTCTCTAATAAATAAGTAGATGATATGTTTGGCCAGTTATTTAAATCATTTTCAATTTAGGTTTCTAAAAATAAATTGTGTCTCTAAGATTTGTCCGTATTATACTTTAAGTCCTTGCTTTCCTTACAGATTTATTATCATTAGTATATAATACTTCTAATCTAGATTACATCATAATCATTTTCCAACATAAAATTAAAATTATTTTAGAAGTTTTAAGCATATAAAACATTAGTATATCTTTCTTTTTAAAATCAAGACGACGATCAATCATTCAAATGATAAGAAAATTTCAAACATGTATATATTCATGTATGAGTGAAATATATCTAACGTATATCGTGATGAATTAACTTTAAAATCTCTAGTTTAGGATACGAGTGTCAGCGTGTCACAATTCTTCTTCCCTCAAAGAATTTCGTCCTTGAAATTTTAATAATATAACAATCATACATACTTAATCTCGCATTCAATTTAGTCTCTTTAGTCACATTGTTGCTCGTGAGCAAATTAACTAGCATAACTTCTCATACTATAAATATTCCTCTATGTTATATGGAATACTTAACTATGCATTCGTCTAATGCAAATCTAGCTTCATATGCATATGTTAAAGAATTTTATCTGTAGTCGTCTCTGTTAGATGAATCCTGAGCTACCAATCGATGGAAAGCTCGAGATTCAGTCGAAAACAATACCGAAACAAGCAACAACACAGAAAGCACAACACAAATTATAGAAGAATTTAAAGACTAAGAACACAGATGCATTAAAACAAAATTTTTGATCATATCCTCCATGTTGATTCGATTCTAACTTAAATCTAAGCTTAACGTAGGTATCTAAGGTGTTTGGAACTTAGAAATCTAATTTAGATGATCGAAATCTAAGGTTCTCTCAATACCAATGCAACCGGAATTTGAAACTGAAAAAAAAAAATAGAATAATGGTGAGCTAACTTTTGCTTCAACCATTCTAATTGATAAAAATCGATTACAAGAGTTTATATAGGCGATCACATGCTTTACCCTAGCTGACATGGAAATTTAAAATGAATTACAAGCCGTAAAATGTAAAAAAATTAAGAAATTGCAAAATTAGAAGTGGTATATCCTTTTGCACGATCTCGCATTCTACCGCACTTGACTTGCTATTCACTTAAGGTGAATCCATTGTAAAATCCGTAACAGAAAATTACAAGTATAGCATCGTCTTCTCCAAATCGACAAAGACACCATTTTTGGTTGACTTTTAGCTTGACTTTTCTTCTAAGCTTGATCAAGTTCACAGCAGCTTCAAACCTTCTTCTAAATACTTCTACTAACATTGAAACTTAACTTGATCGAAAAATAACTTCTAAAATAACTTCGATTCAACTCGACCGAAACTCGTAAAAACTAGAGCAAACCCACTACTGCAATCTTCAAACAAGCTCTAGAATTCAAAGTTTAGCATTCAAAACCATCAATGAACCTTCCTTAACGTTTCTGGATCAACAATTCCAGCCGCAACAACTTCTAATGAAAAGCCCCAATTTCGACTCATAGCTTTCCAACTCGATCACACATTATGAATTCTCAGCCATGTCGACTAAATTAAGCTTGCAAACTATTTCATAGTAACTAAACGAAGCTACCCATATTGCCAATTTAACTAATCTTATTCATTATTGCAGAAATTGAAATTCGAACATGAATAGTAAAAGATAGAACCCTAACCAAATTGGGATTTTCCGAATGGCTAATTTGCGAGGCAATTGAAGGGTATGTCGTTGCTCCCGACACTTCCCCGAGTCTGTTCCACGGTCGCCTGACCTTCGCAAATCCGTCGTGCCTCTTTGTTTTCTTCGTCGGACCCCTAAGGTTTGCAGCAGTCTACACCAAGGTCCCTGAAATTTGACGATATACAATTTCGCCCTTTCCGCAGAATTCATTTTCTTCTTCCCTGTTCAGACTTTTCGAGCATTGTTTTGATTCCTCCATCTTTAAAAACTTCATAAGCAATCTCAGGATCATTTTCTCGATCAGATTGGTCGAGATCATCTTCTTCTTTGTAGCTTTCTTCTTCTTCAAGTTTTGTTTCTTCTCTGCAAGTCATTGTTATCTTTTGCTTTCTTCTTTTCTTTCTTTGCTGCAACTAGCTTTCCTTCAACAATTTCAAGTTCCTCGAGATGATCTAATCCAACAGCCTCATCCAAGTTCGCTTGTTCAACTAAGTCATTCACAACAAAAAGACGTGGCCTCCTCTATTGAACTCCTCTAGCTGCTTTAGCCGCGAAACTCATTGTTTAGGTGTAGTGTTGGTGTCGCTACTTCCACAAGTGATTTGAATCTTCGTGAACACTTTTATGCATAGTAGCTTGATTGTCCGTATAATTATAACATACATTGCTTCTTTCGAACAAATTCCCTCATATTTCATACTAGATGTAGCACACAATGGCATACTTGTAATGACCGGGTCCCGTCCCGGCCCGCTGGCCGTTCTCGATCTCACCGGTACCGGCGGCACGACGAGCACGGCATCGCCAAAGAATCGACAAGACTGTCTCCACAGACCAACACACGTCTTTCCAGCATGCTTTGTCCTCACTCGCACGCTCTCCGGAAATTTCGAGAAACTTCCCGGATGGTCACCCATCCTAGGAGTGCTCCGAGCCAAGCACGCTTAACCGTGGAGTTCCTACGAATGCGCTTCCGAAAAGAAGTTGCAACTTGTTGGTATGGATAGTACAAATCAATTCTTTTAGCCCATCGTCTTCCACGTACCTTCCCTTTCCAATGCGGGTTGTCACATTTTCAATGCGGGTGTTCACATTCACCCTCCTTATGACTCAACGTCCTCGCTGAGTCAGGTCCCAACTTCCCCAACATTGTCTTGAAAGTGTCACGTGATCGTCTGCTCGTCTCGTACTAAAAGTTGGGGACTATGTCGGCTTTTCTGAAAATTGTGAATGCCGAGAATGAAATCGGCTTTTGCGTGACCGAACGGCACATAGTCGGAGCTCGGGAGACATGTCGGACAACTCGGAAGTCGTCGGCTAAAACGCCTCATTGTCTAATTCAGCTACAATTCCCCAAAATGAAAGTGCCCAATTCGAAGGTTAGGGTTTCTTTTTTAAGGTTTGCTATAGTGTTCTAAATACTTTTCGTTTTTAGCTTTTCGCGAATAAAACTAGGGTTTAGTCGTAAATTCGTTGTAGTTGATCAAAACAATCGATTTAAAACTCTAGATTCACTATAATAGATGTTTCAAATCGAATGGTTAAGTCAATTTCATCGATTAGGAAGCAATGAATAAAATGTCTGCTCAAATTGTCGATTGTTCAACATGACTGTCTGTGATTTGGGGATTTCTACTGTGAGCTATGTTTTGATTGAGATTTTGATTCGAAAGCACACATTGGTGTTTGTGAAGATGTTTGTATGCAAACTTTGTGATGAAAGCTCTTAAAAATGATCATGGTGCTCAAAGTAGCTGTTTTAGCCTAGTTTATGCATTTTCAATCCCAGTTTCAGTTTAATTAATCAAATGAAGAAGTTTGAGTTGGAAAAGTTCAATAGTAGTGTAGTGTAGTGGAAGTTTCGCATTGGTACTTTTTCATTTGGAAGCCCGAATCAAAAGTCAAGTGCAAAAGTCAACTATGAGCATTTGTTGTGTGATTTTCAAAATTCAAGTTTAGTTATAGCAGTAGTAAAGTCATCATCTCAACTTTTACAATTTACCTTCAAGATTAAAAATAGATTCTGATGAAGTGAAGAGCAATCAAAACTCGATTGCTTTGAGCATTTTGATATTTTGAGTAGATGTGGTTCCAAAAGTGCTTTTTGTTCTTGAATTTCCTAGCTCTATTTTCTTTTTTCCAGTATTAGTAAATCAAACATTCCGACGTCTAGGGTTGGTAGAGATCAGATATATAAGATCTCTTTCCTTCCTTATTCGGTTTATGAGCTTTAATGTTAATGAAAAACAGATCTAAGAATTTTCATTAAAGTTCATCTTTTCTTTTCAGTTTTAAATAGCTTTAATTTTTTGATTGCATTGGTGAGAGAACCTTAGTACTAAATTGGAAACGAACTAGTTCTAGGATCAAAACATATTAGATTCCAATATTTAGCCTCAAAAATGAATCAAATCAATTGTACAAGTTCTCAGTTATCAAGATTTTAGTTATAAGGTCTTAGTCTTATTGCTCTATTTGCTTTGTTTTTGTTCTATTTGCGGCTTTTTGTGCTTGTAATCTCTCTCTAGCTGGGATTACAGATGCACCAACATATTTGTCCAAAAACTAAGTTTTCAATATTTCTTGTTATTTTTTTCATGTTGTTTGGATTGTCTCTAAAAATTTTAAAAAAATCATGTCATAAGAAATATTGTCGGATAACAAGTTAAAACTCATCTTATTATTGTACGAGCCAACTTGCAAAGTATACCCTTTTATCTCTCATCATATAATTGAAGTGGAAGCCTTTAAGGTCCGAAAAATGAGGCAATGCTAAAGGATTTCACCCAAAACAGTTTGACAATTTTTCGTCCGATGAGTTAGATGAGTCCGATTTTGGGTGAGTTCAAAAAGCATGCCTCAAAAAAATCTCTTACACATTTTCATAAGGTAATAGTACTAGACTAATGGTATGGGGATTGTTAACTCGAATCTGTTATGACCAAAAACATCACGGTGATGGAGTGGTCACTCGAAGTACGTCAGCACGATCGAAACACTGCAAAATAGAATAGGAAAATAGGGTGTGCAATTACGGAAAAGCATCTACGGTCTAAACGTGACCAATGAGACACACCACAAGGCCTTGGCCAAGGGCATGTAGCTACCGAATGATTTTGGAGTTTCTCTTGTGGGAGAAGCTCTTGTGTGTTTTGTGTACACTTATATGCGTTCCAATTCTACACTTCTTGTTTTAAGGTTACCTTTAAAGAGATTTATATAAAAGAGTGTCCCATTGATTAATCGATTTCGTTCTCCATGATCTTCTATTTAAGGTAGAACTCTTAATAGAGAATATCTTAAGTCTACAAAATCAGCCAAAAATTTATTTTGTTTCGGGACTCTCATGTAGCCACCAAACTTAGTTCGCTGGTTGTGTTGTTCGAATAATAGTTTAGTCAATGCCGCTTGTCCAGCCGAACTTAGGCCGGTCGAAAGCTTTTCCACCATAAAATCCTTTAAAACTTCAATATAACATGTTTAGTTAAAGAAATGAACACGAAAAGTTTAATTCTTCATGCAAGTATTACACTTTAAGATAATTATGAGCAAATTAAGCACCTAAACAGTAAGATTGATTTCCAACCAAAGATTTTTGCACAAACAGAGAACAAGGAGGATTCAAAGTAGTGGTGACGTCCATTCCACTCTGGCCTTCGTTTGTTGCCATAGGTTATCCAATTTCAAAGAGTGGTGTGTAGAGATCGAGAATACTAGCCAGTCCTGAGCTTAGTTTGGTAGGGTCCTAGAATAGGTTGGTCCTAGGTCTAGAATTTACATAGGAGATTAAGCAAGTTACTAGACAAAGTCTTGTTGTGTGGCTTATACACAACATCTAAGTAATTTGGAAATTACTCTCCCCATTGTAAGCAACTTCTACCGCCCTTTTGGTCCGCGGACGTAAGTGTTGGCTATTTAACTCCGAACCATGATATATCTATTATTGAATAAATTTAAACAAAGTTATTTTTGTTTAGCACTGAATCTCTCGCGTTATTCTCTACTATTCTTGTTTTTGTTTAATCTATTTTGTGCCAAAAACTCAACAACGTTTATATGCTCCAACAATTCGATCTAATCTAAGTGAGAATTGTTCTATCCATCAATCGCGTTTTACAAGACTGAACAAATCTATATTTGTTTCAGGTTTGTATACGTATCCACCAATCGTAACAACATGGTCGAGTTCCTACTCGTTGAGGTGTTACATCTATCGATAAATCAAACCAGCACGTTTCACTTAATATTAATAGTTTGATTTCGTTATAAGTCTCTAAACCTCGACACCAGTCTTCGAGAGACTTATTGTTTTTATACGTCAGCCAATCAAATCAGTTTAACTCCAATAGTTAGAACCGATTCACTCATAAAGTCTCTGAGCACAAACACATTTAGTTAGAGAGATCTTTATCACAAACAATTCACAGCACAAATGGCCCATTAGATCTTTAGATCACGAGATCTATAGATTCACATATTGATAATTGTTGTCGACGTGTCGATTCAGTGATCATTTAACCGAGTCAGATCTGAAGGTTCCGGTTCGGTAGCAACTCAACTGAATCAGATCAGTACAAGCACTAACTCAGTATCCAATTGACTCGAGTTGGTTCGACACTAGAAGGGCACTAACTCGAGATCAGTTTGACCGAGTTAGTTTGACACTTGGAAACGCTAAGTCACGATCATCTATCGTCATCCGGAGGAAGGACTTAGGCGTCATCAGCTTACTCAACTAAGGTGCATCGATAGGAGCTTAGGAGTCCACTGTAAGTTCTAGTTCAGTTCCTACTGAACTCACTTTACACTGTTCACAACACTTAGTTTATCCGTAGGTTGTAAGTTGTTTGTAAGTACTCGGTCCAGTTAGCTACTGACCAAGTACTAGTTTATCTTTCACAGTTTATTATACTTTGATTTAGTGATAAGATTATTAGTTATAAATTGTGTTAAGTTTTACCAGTACTATTGCTTTACAGTTATTATACTTAGATTAGTTCTCTAGTAGTTTAACTGTATTACTGTTTAGATAGTATTGGTTGATTATCCGTTATTGTTTATCATCTAGCTTAAGAATATGATTTATCTTTATTGTATTAAGATTATTCTTAAGTAGATTGTTTGTACATCCGATTAATCACTTTGATAAAATCGAGATATATACAAGTGGTTGTCAGATTAGAGTTTGAGTTTATAACTGATTAAGTTGCCTTTTAGGTGATTTAAGTCGAAAAAAGTTAGGGCTATCAAATTTCAAATATCTATTTGAAGAAGATGGAGATAGTGATATGTAATGTACTATTTTAAGTAAAATTCAATGTGGAAGACGAATAATATTTACAATTATGCTATTATCTTTGGATTCAATCTTATGTTCTTGTTTCCTTTATTCAAAAATAACTATGAATTCAGAACTAAGAAGAAGGTGGTATACTCCAAAAACACTGCCAATTTTTTTATTATTAGTATTTTTTACAATCGTCTTTGTAACTAGTGCATATGACAGCTATTTATGCTAGCACATTTCATCGTCTCTTTGCTTGTAATTAAGAATCTTTAGACGTGCGATTCGAAACAAAAAAAGAATCTTTAGACGTGACTTATCAAAAAAAGAATCTTTAGACGTGGTTAAGAAAAATATATTTTCAACAGCCAGCGATGGCCCAATAATAATATAATTAATTAAAAAAGGAGAAAAACTTGTCACCTATTATAAAAAAGAGGTTCTCACGATTTTGCGGATAAGTGCGTGCTCTCCACATCTCTCTCGTGACATTCACGGAAGAAACAAGCAGAGTGATGTTTAATATACTAATGAAGAAACCATCCGTCCGAGCTCTATAGCTCTTTCCATATTCTCTTCCCTTCCGCTTTTCGTCGTCCATTAATGTGGTGAGAATGTACAAAACATTGGAGGGATTCATGCATCATGTGGAAGAAAAAACCATGGATGTCCAAAACATTCTTCACATGAATGCTGGTGAAACAGAGAATAGCTATGCAAAGAACTCTATCGGTCAGTCGACAACGATATCAAAATTGAAACCACTCTTTGAAGAAGCCATAAACGACATGTTCATTTATAGGGATTCTCCCTCGTGCTTCAGATTTGCGGATTTTGGTTGCTCTTCAGGATCCAATACTCTTCGTGTAGTATCTGACATAATAGAAATCGTATGTCAGATTTGCCAACAAAAGGATTATTCAACATCGAAATTGCTGGAATTTCAAGTGTTTCTAAACGATCTTCCAGGAAATGACTTCAACACGATTTTCAAGTCACTTCCTGCTTTCTATGAAAAGATTGAGAAAGAAATCCGGTTCAGGCCAACTTGTTTCATATCAGAGTGCCCGGTTCATTTTATGGGTTTAAACTTTTCCCTAGCAACACTCTACATCTTATTCATTCTTCTTATTCAGTTCACTGGCTCTCCAAGGTTAGGGTTTTTTTTTCCAGACTTAAATCTTGCTTTATACAATATAGTCAACAATATGATATATAACTCAAAATTACCTATTTACATGTTTAAATTATGGTTTTAATTGAGAAAAATAACATTAATCGTCAATAATATTAATTTCCAGGTTCCATCAGGTCTAGTGAATAAAGGGAACATATATATTGCGGAAACAAGTCCTCCGACAGTATTTGAAGCTTTCTTAACGCAATTTCAAAATGATTTTTCATCATTTTTAAGTTTACGTTCTGAAGAAATGGTATCTGGTGGACGAGCAGTAATTACATTAACGGAAGAAATCATATAGATCCCAAGAGATCGGTAGCTTCGACCCTTGGGAATGATGTCCAAAAGCCTCCACGAATTAGTGGACGAGGTACATAATACTCTATTTTTTTCTCCCTTTTACAACGTGTATATATCTAACCATCACTAGGGTTGGGTTGGCGTGGTGATTCAACACCTCCTTCCCCTAACCAGAGAGGTCGATTTGATTTTCCCATTTCTCGCGAATGGGAAAAATTATGTGGCAAATTCTCTACCACGTCGTGTACTTGGGACGTGGAACAAGAGATTAGTCTCTACAACTCACAATCTGTGAGGATCTTTACCGCTTCGTGAGTTGACAGTTGAGCGTGAGATTAGTCTCACAGCTGTCGGTTGTGAGTAAGGATATCCCTGGAGAAATCTATATATATATATACATATTGAAAGAGAACTTTATTAAAATAAATTTAATGCCACGAAT
>JANIEQ010001300.1:0-12027 GCA_024708375.1 Oxalis stricta | reverse complement strand
ACCTTGTATTATATAATAATATATTATATAGTTTTATATATATATATATATGTCGTACATATATAAATGCTTTCGATGAATTAAAGTTGCATTTTTTCATGTCATCGATCCATCGGAGAGGTTGCCCATCCATTCCATTATATATCTGATGACACGAATCTCCATTACGATCAAAAGTGCACAATTCTATATATGTAAAGAAAGGCAGCTAGCCCATGTCCCCCATTTGTAAATTCTAAGAGCGGTCCCCATTGCTCCAATTGCGGACAGAGTAGAGTTGTGTTTTCCCTTTTTCATGAGGAAAGGAAGAAGAAATTAAACCTCAGTCTACTTGATCTATACAGATTAATTATAAGTGAATTTAATTATAAGTCAAAAAATCAATTTTCATTAATTAAAACCATGCATAATCATAATCTTAAACTATATGCGATTGAAGTTAAAATCAATTTATTCTCTCAAAAAACATTTTATGATGGGTCCAGACCAAATCGACTCAAATCTAAGACGTTTATCTTTTCCGAAAAATTATGTATTTAATTTTTGAAATAATGTATGTGTGTGATAGCTTTATATTAGATCATATAAGAAAAACATCTTCTGATGGAAGTCTCTCGACGTAATTTTCTTCATTTTCCAACTCCAAATCACCAATTAAAAGGATATTTAAATGTCAATTTCGCTTAATTATAATGTTGGTATTATCGTCCACTTCCAAAACTTTCTACTCCAATAAGATCTTCTTTCTCTTTTTGAAAAGTATAAAGATCTTTTCTTTTGCGCAAATAAAATACAAAGATCTTAAGCATCGTTATTGAAATCTATGGTATTATATATATTCAATCTCGAGTCCTTGACTATATTATTATATGAAGGTAGGTGTGTATAAGCGGTCCTAGATGACAGAGTGGAAGACTGGAAGCGTCGAAGGTAATATAATTGTTAGTGTGTGGAGTAATAAGAAAAATAAAATGTCCATTATTTTGTTCTTTCGTCCATTACTTCATTAAGACTTATTTGAAAAATGATAAATATCTTGATATTTCTTAGACTAATTATCTTTGTTCTTTTATTATTTCCGTCTTAAAATAAATACAAATTTTTACATATAATTTGTAGTGAAAAATTTTCATCTATTTTAAAACGGAAAAAATATTAAATAATATTTTTAAAAAATGTATCTTGTTAATTAAAGACGAAAGTAGTATAAATAGAAATGTAAAAGTCGATTTATCTCATCTCTTCGACTTTTGGCAATTTTTGAGGTACAATGAAACAAGTTTTACTATAAAAAAAATTCCCTTACTACTTTAAAAGAAACCTCTATTTAAAAAATTTAAATAAATATAAATTTAAATTTTTAGATTCATTTAAAAATAGATATATTTAATCATTATTACAGTCTAAATATATCAAATTTTAAATAAATTCAAAAAAATAAAACATCATCAGATTTTAAATAAATTCAAAAAAATAAAATATCATCTATTTAAAAATTAGAGAGTATTTATTGATATAGTACCAAATATCATTCAAATCTAATGGGCTTCAAATCCCGCCTACACAATCGAGAGGCTCGGAAGGTAATCAAACCCATTGAGATCAAAGCCCGATCAAGGCTCCCAGAAGAGCGTATACCGTTGTCCCCAATTCAAACCGTCCGAACAACAAACCAAACGTTACAAATATTATATCCCGTTAGAGGATGTTAAATCCCATAATCGTGTTGCTTTTAACTCCTATACAACTTTATCTTAAGCCTACAAATAGATAGGAGCTTATACGTTCGACCGGATCATTTCCATAGTTACACTATGCACATAACACATTTATTCTACATTACTATCAAAAGAAAAAAAAAACATTTATTCTACATTAAAGCATCTTGTAATCACCATCTTCTATTGCATCAAAAGAAAATCACCATCTTCTTCGAAGTCATCTTCTTTTGTTATCCATATAAATCTTTTAGTAGATCGTCATTTATATTTTGGGTAAATAATTTAGTTATTATTATAGAAAGAAGGAATAACGGCCCACCCAAAGAAAACAATATCGAAGACATTCAGCATGTTGACATGTTGTTGTTATGTTATGGGAAAAGGTCCCTCATCCATCACTCTCCCAATTAATCGTCCCTTTGATAATTTTTTATCCCTCCTTTTTAATACATATAACTATATTCTTATAATATTATTATATAGGAAACTGAAGATCTTTTACTCTATCCTAGCTATAGTATTATGCTCAATAATGTAATGTAATATATATATATATATTCGATCATCACTCTTTCTTCTACCTTCTTTGTCCTTTTCTCTCTATCTTCTTTCTTTTCCTACTTTATCATGAAGATCCAGTGCGACGTCTGTAACGAAGACCAGGCCTCGGTGTTTTGCACCGCCGACGAGGCCGCCTTATGCGACGGCTGCGACCACCGCGTCCACCACGCCAACAAGCTTGCTTCCAAACATCAACGCTTCTTGCTTCTCAACCCTTCTTCAAAACAGTTCCCTCTATGCGACATCTGTCAGGTTAATTTCCTTTTCAATAATTCATATGATTCCGAATTGAATTAGTAAAAATATGAGATTGCATGAATTGAATATGATTTTGTAGGAGAAACGAGCTTTATTGTTTTGTCAACAAGACAGGGCGATATTGTGTAGTGATTGTGATATTCCGATCCACTCTGCAAATGAACTAACGAAGAAACATAACCGTTATCTTCTTACCGGTGTTAAGCTCTCCGACGTATCCTGTCTTTATAAACCGTCCGATTCAAAAACCAACAGCTGTGATTTGACTGTGCCCGATCCTAAATCGTCCGTCGTCGACAAAACCACCGTCGTCTCTGCTTTGACAACAGCTACTAAAACCACCACTACGACTACAGAAACCGTCATCAACAATAAAGATTTGTTCGTCAATGGAAATAATGAAATTTCTTCATCAACGAGCAGCATATCGGAGTATTTACAGATGTTGCCAGGCTGGCATGTAGAGGATCTCCTCGACTTCCTCCTCCGCTTCTTTCGAATTCACTCAGGTTAACTTTGCATTCCAATTCGAAAAACCCCCAATTTGATTTCGATAATTCCGATTTTGATTTCTAAAATTTGAATTGCAGGGAGGAGATGATGGGAAATTTCCATCTGGGGATTATTATGAATTTGACAAAAGCAATAACAAGATTAGTAGTAGTAGTTGGTCAACGGATGATATGGGGATTTATGTTCCTCAAGCAACAACTAATCCTGTTTATCATCATAATAATAACAATAATCTCTTCTTTGGTTCACAAATTGGATTTGGTGGTGCAGCAAACAACTGATTATTACGTCTACAAGGAGGCTGCAAACTCCATGAAATTAGGCAATCAAAGAAGATGGTCTGATGATGCTTTCACAGTTCCAGAGATTAGCCCTTCTTCTACACATATTGGATCCAAGAGAGCAAGAACTTTATGGTAATAGAAGTTTGATATTCTCATCATCTAAACCAAAAAAAAAAAAAAAGTTTAGATTCTGTGTTCTTAATGGATAAGTCGACTTTTTCTCTTTTTGTTATAGATAGATTTGTTATTTCTCTATATAATTTAGTTTTGGGGGACTATAGTCGACATTTGTAGATTTCCTTTTCTATGTTACATCATGTCATGTGGGTTTGGTTTTGCTTTGTTTCTTTGGCATAACATAACAATGTATGCATCCGTCCGTTTTTTTGTTCTTGTACTTGCAAGATGCAACACTTTTGTATATATGTAAAAGCAGTTTTTTTTCCCCTTGTCAAATCTAGCTCATTGCTTTCCACTCCCTCCGTCTCAAATTAGATGTTAATCTGTGAGATTTCACACAAATCAATAAAATATGTTTTTTAGTTAATTTTTTAATATAATTGTGATTGTATGAACTAAAAAGTCCTCATGAGAAGATATGTAGGTGAAATTGGTGAGGAAGAGTACATGGGAGACATGAGAGTGAAGATGGTGAAGGTGGTGAGGGTATAATGAAAAAATATAATTAATGTTTCTTAAATTTGTCAAAATTTTACATCTAATTTGGAACAAAAAATTATATTTATATTAACATCTAATTTGGGACGGAAAAGTATTCATCATCAAGTAGATGTAATTTTTTATTATTGGACGACGTTTTATTCTCCATTAATCGTCTACGATTTTTTGATAGTCTTAAAGGACTAATGACGGCCGTTGGAGAACCGATGATAGTTAATGTTTACAAACTCGACCACATAATACTATCTGATACATTAACCTTTATAAACAAAAATAACGATAGATTATAGATTTGTTCGTTACTAGTCAATGGATTGGAGGAGATGCACAATTTTATGAATGAGTAATTTTAACTTGAGTTGAAAAACTTTGAGATGCTAAAAATAGGAAAAGACCAATTTCCCAGAAACCAGCAATCAAAAAATTTCTAAATATAGATCTTCTGTATTGTTCATCATGATGGAGGTGATGAGGAAGAAAATGATAGTACGGAGTAATTGACAGATTGATCAGTTATAGTTTGGCTTTTGTCTTTATGTTTCATGAGGATCAGTATAAGGAAGAAATTATAGTTTATAAATGTAATATTTGTCGCATAGAGAAAATGGAAATTTTGTTTTGTCATTGTGAAGAGGGAAACCTCTGTGCCTTAATTTATCGTGCACTACTTTTGTGAACAGTAAGATGGAGAAGGTGAACATGGTGTAGGTCCGACCGGCAATCTTATTGCCGGTCTCGCTAATCACCGTAATTAGCAAGCAAAACCGAGCATTGGGACTGCCGGTTTGAAGTAAGACCGGCATTAAGGTTGCCGGTCTTGCGTGAAAATTAAAAAAAAAAAAAAAATATGACCTGCAAGTTAAGGTGACGGCCTTGACTAAAAAAAAAAACTATACAAACCTATACTACTTGTATAAGTGATTAATTAACATCACTTTTGCATTAAAAAAAATGGTTTAGGGTTTAGACATTGTGAGTGCCGGTCATGTGAAAAAAATCTTGAAAAAAAAAAATGCAATACAAACCTATACTACTTGTATAAGTGATTAATTAACATCACTTTTACATTAAAAAAATAATTGAACAAGTAATTAATCTCGTGTGTGGTTTGAATTTTCCAATTTGCTAAATCCTCACCATTGTGCCGGTTTTGGATTTTTATTTTCATGCATGACCGGTATCAAGGATGCCGGTCCAATTTTTTTTTTTTTTATATTTTCACGATCGGCATCAAGGATGCCGGTTTGGTATAATTCATCCGGCAACACAAGTGCCGATTTTGGATTAGTGATTAATTAGAAAACTAATCGCTCCGACCGACAACACAAGTGCCTGGTTTGATTACATTTGTTCACAAAATCAAATTCCGTTTCAATATGTTCACATGTATTTTTACAAAATTACATTTGTAATTTTCTGCTAATTTATTTACATAATTTGAGAGGTTGCCTCTTGCAATGAGATTGTTTGGGATAATTAATTGAGTATATGCATCCCAAAGTTTTAAAAAGAGAGATTAGTCCTAAACTTTCAATAATCTGGAAATTCGTCCCAAATATTTTCAACAGCTCGGATAATCAGTCCCCAATGAATAACTTTTCTGTTTCTGATGATGATCACTAATCACATTTTATGGTGGACATCGTCCAACAACTGACACGTATGGAAAAGTCAGTTGGCGTTGGCGCGTATATTTGTCCACGTCAGATTGGGGAGTGCCAAATTAACAGCGTTGTTTGGGTTTCAAAATCAAATTTTCATTTTCATGGACGGGAGAATTCAGCCCGAAGCATTGGGTTATTCATAAAGTTGTCAAGATCGAAGATCTTGGGACGGGATGACATACTAAGATCACAAATTGGTGAGATCGCAAAAAGATCGGAAATTTTCATTTTATTGGTTCATATAAAAATTTAGGGATGACATGTAAAGATAATAATATTATAAATAATTTTTAATATTATTACATAAACATAATATATTATAATAAATATGATAAGATACTCTTTTTAAGAAAAGAAAGGAATATGATAAGATACTCATATAATTTTTTTTAAAAATATTACAATTATTAATTTAATTAAGACGTAAATTATTATCTTCAAATTTATTCAGCATCATGACCAGCATCAAAATTAATTTAATATCAATAATTAGTTAGAGAAAAGATTTTAAAAAATCTCATTTTTAGTGTGAAAGAAAAAGAAAATGATTTTTTATGAAATCGCTTGCATTCTAAAGATCGTTCGATCATAGATCATGGATCAAGATCTTAGATCTTATCAATCCTAAATTCAAAAGACTTTACCTTAAAATCGGGATTGTTTGTAATACAAAATCGCGAAATCACAAGATCTTAAAATCTAGATCGAAGATTTTGACAATCATACTCTTAATGCCTCCGATTCGACTCTTTACTCTTAATGCCTCCGATTCGACTCCTTGATGATTGGGTTTGTGTTTTACGGCTTCTTATTTGACTTAATGATTCAGTGTACTTTTTATAAAATAAAAAATAAAAATAAAAGCCGAAAGTTTGAATAGCATTGGGAATATAAAAAAATAAAAATCATAAAACCTCATACATACGTCATATATGCAACATAGATCGTTTTGAATTATTTTCGACTCGAGATACTTCATATTAAGTTTATAATTATGTACAGTTTGTTGTACTTCATGTAGTATAGTGTTATTTTATTGAGAAATTTTTAGTTAAAAATTTAATAACACGTTATCATTTAGCATATATATTATTAATTAATTGATATTTGTAATTTTTAAAAATTTGTCTAATTTTTAAATTAAAGATGAGATTTTGATCTAGTATAGTAGTATTACATACTACATGATAAGAATCGATTCACATGCCTAAATTATGAAGTTTATACCTAAAACTTTTTTCTATATTTGATGTTTCATGTGGGTGGTAGGGTTCTTAATTAGGTATTATGATGGAGGATCGATACATATGTATATATGTACTTGACAAACACTGAGTTGAAATAAATGAAAGGGAACACATAATTACAAGAGATTTGAAGCTAGTATCCTGTCTCAGTATAAGAGATAGGATAAGGCTCGTTAATGGAACACATAAATTACATGATACCAAAATTAGTGGTTTTCAGAAGATAGTAATTTGGACAAAAGTGCATTATAATTTATAAATAAACATGGTCAGTTAGATTAAGCTTAATCAGGCTGGAGGATAAGGGTTCTATTGTTTTGTAGTGCTTGATTGTGTCGGCACCCAATGAAATTTCTTATGATTGGTCAACTTCTTATCAATTTTAATGGGGATTTTCCCCCGTTGTCATTTCACCATTTGATGTTCACTTTCAAATCGGCTCGAAAACCTCCAGGATTATAATTTCGGAATAAGGAATCGGTTCAACAAAAACTGAATCATAAATCAAACCAACTCAGAAATTCATGCAATCATTGTTCACATATATTGGTTTGCATGAAGTGGAGAGAAGATTACAAACATCGCAAATCGCTTTCAAGCTTGAAGCTTCCAGTATTATGCATTGGAACATATTCAAATTCCCCGTCAGAAATTACATATTTATATTCCTAGACATGCATGCCACTCAAGATTTAAAATTCTTTACACATACCGAGTTGCATGATCTATTCCTATCTCCAAGAATCAAACCCTTACCAAATAAAATTGAAAATACATGTCGAGTTACAACATACATAAAATTTATGTCTAACAAAGTTCAATAATTTCCAAACAATTAAAAAAAAAAAAAAAAATCCAAAACCAACAAGAGCAGAGTAGTTATTGAAAATTATTGGAAAATATTTCCTTATATATGTATCTATGATAATGGTCAAAATTAAGGTTGATAGAAGAAAGAGATTAATCAAGGGCGTATGCAATGAGCTTTGCACATGAATTGGCAATCATATAAGCAAGGTCCACCACAATGTAGAGGGCAATCAAGTCTCATTCCTCTACATCTTGTTCTTCCTACACATTGTGCAAATTCTCCCATTTTATAATCTTTCTTGTTGTAGTGATGAACCCTACCTCCTCTCCGTCCTCCTCTTCCTCTTTTTCTTCCACGGCCGCATCCCCATTTATACCACCCGCCGCCTCCACCTCCACCACCCCATCCACCGCCTCCTCCCTCCACCTCCACCTCCCCCCCATCCCCCAACCATAGCTTCCTCCTCCACCACCACCTCCTCCACCGCCACCACCTCTACCCCCACCTCCTCCCCTCCTCTGTAATAGCCACTGTATCTATTACTTTGGTTGACTGTAACCGCATTGTAAGTAGTATTGCTGCTTCCTTCTATATTGTCCATTGTAAATGACGAAAGACGAGGAGGAGGAACTACTCACATCTCCATTTCTACTTTGATTTGTATTTCTCTAATATTTCATCACCTCTCAGCTCTAGGAATGACATTGCTAAAAGCATCACAACCCAAAACATACTTTGGCTTCTTAGTTTTTCCATCTTTAACTTGAAATGTTAATGAAAAATTCTCCAAGTATACACTATTCCAAAGAAGAATATGTAAATATATAGTGTATAATCCTTGTGACAGCTAGGGTTTATCCCCACATACATAAAATCAGGAATTGGGCTGTTAGGAGTTAGGACTGAGATGCCTTAAGCTTCAATCTGTCCCCACTTTAGGCGTGCCCAATCCCAACACTCAGGCCACACTTGCTCTAAAAGATTGTCTTTCTAAATTCATTTTTTTAAAGTATTTAATAATTCCCACCTTACCTAATTACCATCAAGTATTCATCCACCAATAGAATAATCAGAATTTTGTAGTTTTTAATTCCAAAAAAGAAGATCTAAAGTGTGTAATTAAACACATCAATTTCAATACTACATTTGGAAATGCAAAGAAGTTTTCCATACTCTATAAAATGATTTCATCAGTTGTGTAATTCTTTTACTAATAAAAGAAACAAACATTATTTTTATAATTAGACAATTAAATCCTTTGTTAAGACAGTGCCCACGACATATATAGAAGCAAAACATTATGTTACCAAATTCATTTTTCCTAGCTCTCTAGGTAGGAATTTTGTTTTGTTCTGTTTCTGTTTTGGTCCCTTGCTTGACATGTAAGTTTGAAACTTAGAAATCTTGTAAAATATGTTAGTTTGTGAACTTGGTAGAGAACTGGAATTGGTGGATGTACTCATTATATGTACAGAGATTGATTTGGCCAGTTGGTGCCATCATGCAATACAACTCCGTACATCTGAAGGCTAAAGGATAAAAAAACTTCAAATGAACTCATGCAAATTAAATTTTTTCAATATTTTACAAAATTGTAAACTAACCACAACCCTAATTAGGTATATATTATAAGATTATTAACAAAACAAAATTATCAGGTGTATACGATTCTGTGCAAAGACGAAGTACCGTAAACTGAAAGTGTCCGGAGAAAAACGAAGTCCATTTATATAATAGAGCAGACGTACGTGTGAAAAAAGTGGTCTACTCTTTCTTCGATTTTGAAGTAGGTGAAAAAGTCTCAAGGTCAACTGGTGAACAAGTCTCCAAATCTAGCTGTTGAAGGATTTCTTTTGCCTTAGGTAGATATGAAGAGTGGCCTTCTACAAACTCTGTAACGTTTACCTGTATATATACCAATTGAAAAAAATAATTAATTCATTTGACCATGGAATACAAAAGCAAGTAAGAAAGTGAAACTACATAAGAAAAATATGGGAATGAAAGCACTTGCATTTTCAATTCCTGGAACTTCAACCGGTTGAATTCCTGATAATCCCTGAGTAAATAAGCTGCAAAGGAATTCGTTGTTTAGTAATTACTTTAGATAAAAGTTAAAAGTCGGGTATACTTCAAATGTATATAAATATACCAATCTATTGTAGGTAAAAGGTAAGATGGAAGAAGAAAAAAGTAAAAAAGCTGATTTTTTTAATCTCAAATCGTCCAACACAGAACACAACATTTTTTATGCTATTTGTCAACACTACTGTTTTTCTTTAGAATAAAATACAAAGAACTGAGCATTTTGATGATTTCTTCGTCTGATTCATGTCTGAGTTACACAGAAATATATACCTGGCACGATAAGTTATTCCAAGTGTCCAGTCATTAGTGGAGTAACCATTGAAAAACCTTCCAGCCACCATCTGTGAACAAATAACAAGATCCAGTCATGTAGTTTCAACAAAACAGAACAAATTAAAAGACAGAAATGACACCTTTCTAGCACCCTCCCAGTTTTCTCCTTTAATAGGAACTGGAGCTCCAAGAAGGACAACCTTCTCAACAAGTCCAGCTGCACAATGCAAAAACGAAAAATTAGAAAAAGAAAGAAAGAAAGAAATGGCAGAGATCAGGAAAATGCATAGAATTGAGATCTAACCATTCTCAGCAGATTCCGCCAAACATTCAAGGCATTTAAAAATTACTCTGGCCCCCAGTGAAAAACCAATCAATGTCACAGGTCTGCAGTATCCATAGAGAAACCAAAGGGATGAATCCAAATGTTATAATTTCAGGGTTATAAATAAATTTGTGAAAATGCCAAGAGTTCTATTAACCTGTTCCCATGCAAGCCCCTCTGTAATACCTCTGCAAGAAGCTTTCCAGCTTTGTCCGATCTGAAATGAGAGTAGGCAGCAGACAACAAGAAACAGTTAAAAGGAGTGAGTTTTGATCATCTTTCCATCTAATCTTTACTAGTTTAAGAATATATTCTGACCTGTCCACTGCAATGGCTCATTTGGTGTCTATAAGATCTGTTGCTGTCAGCAATGTAGCTGGCAAAGACAATGCCATTACAAGTGTGCTTAATACAGTGAACATAGCGCCTTCTTTCATCAACTCTCCCACAATTTCTGCATTCCATGCCATTCGATGGTCAATGACAATGCTGACTGAAATAAAATGTTAAAAGCCTAATATTCATTGTTCAAAGTAGTACTTGAAGCAATCAAATCCTCTATTGCAGTGCTCAGTGCAATCAGATTTTCAGACTCCCACAGTATTGCATACCTGTATAATTAGAGAATTTAATCACTTGCCAATAACTGTCTCCTAAAAATATAAAGACTTCTAATTTAACTAATCAACAAGGTGATGAAGGTATGTAAGATTCAGCTACTGGCACATGCAAGATGTAACTTGATGGTTTTCACTTTTAAATAGGAAAAGTTGTGAGTATGTCACCTCTCCAAGTTGTCGTCATAATTCTCCCAGGGCTTGGTATAATCGTCAATCTCAAAAACAATGCCAGATACAAAAATTCCAACTGCTAACATCTAAAACGAAAATGTCCCTTACAGTCAATAATAAACAAACTCCTTTTTATATTGGAAATGAAATATTCCTTAAAAGTAAAGAGGTAAAAGTACTATGAGTATGACAAACATGATAGATGAATGGTTGAACAGAAAGGAAAAGAAATTTCCAACCAGAACAGCCAAATTTTATGATAAATATATGGAAATGTGAAGAAATAGAAAAAGAAATTTATATTCATAGCATTCTTAAAACCAAACATCATTTCAACAATCAGTAACAACCAAGTGAATGAAAACAGATCTTACGCCTTGGTTTTGATTCTGACCAATTTCTTTGAATTCAAATTCTTCAATGGCTCCAGTCCTTCTCGCCATTTTAGCCCCCGTGAGGCTAGCTCCAGCAGCTGAATTGGAATGATCCCATAAAAGAAATAAATGAATGAGAAACACAAATATGAACAATGCCATACTTAATACAACTATGAATGCAGTTATGTGAGTCTATTCTATCTAATAGTCATACTATTACTTTTCAACTAGAAAAGCCTCTCATCTCTCACAGAGTACAGGCATATAACCTACTTCCATATCAATGATAAGATAAGATGAGCAGTGGAGCGCCTTGCATTAACCCCACCCACTAGAAAACCCCTTTAGCTATGTGGATGTTTTTGTTAAGAGTTCTCTTTAAAGCCTACATACAGGATCTGAGTCTAGGATTTGAATAGGACAAAGCTATGTG
>JANIEQ010001299.1:0-40123 GCA_024708375.1 Oxalis stricta | reverse complement strand
CTAATTCATAGGTTCCTACGAGCTAACGCAACAACTCTTGCTCCATTTCCGACTCGTAGGTCTACCTCGCCCTTCTTAAGCTTTCTACTTGCCTTGAACCCCTGCACATTTGTACAAATGTGAGATCCACATCCAGTATCTAATATCCAGGAAGTAGAAGTAGAAAGATTAATTTCGATAACATAAATACTCGAAGATGAAGAGTCACCACCCTTCTTCTTTTTCAACTCATCCAAGTAGAGAGGACAGTTCCTCTTCCAATGATCGGATTCTTTGCAGTGGAAACATACACCTTCCTTTGGAACCTTTTCCTTAGGAGCAGGCTTAGTGCCACTTGCTTGTCCCTTAAACTTACCAACAACATTTGTCTTGGGCTTACCAGACTTCTTCATCCCCTTTCCCTTGTTGACTAGCAACACTTGGGGTGTAGGCTTCTTAACAATACTTTGCTCGCTAGTCTTGAGCATCGCATGCAACTCAACAAGAGACTTATCCATATTGTTCATGTTATAGTTCAGAATAAACTGACTATAGCTATCAGTTAGAGAATTTAGGATCACATCCGTAGCAAATTCTAAGGTCATACCTTTTCCATCCGAAAGCCTATCCAAGTGTTCAATCAAGCCTTTCATCTTCAAAACATGAGCGTCGACTGAAGCACCTTTGCCATCTTGCAGGCCCAAAGTGCCTTGGTAGTCTCATACCTCTCTTGCCTAGCTTGTTGTTGGAATGTCTCCTTAAGGTGACCATTCATCTCATAAGCATCCATGTGTTCCAGATTCTTCTGAAGTTCCGGAACCATGGTAGCCAGCATGAGACATCCAACATCGATCGAATCGTTGGTATGCTTAGAGAATTTCTCCTTTACAACATCAACAGCATCATCGGCAGGACCCTCGGGGATCGGTTCATCAAGAACATACAACTTTCTTTCTTGTTTGAGAACAATTCTCAGGTTCCTAACCCAATCAAGATAGTTGTTCCCATTCTCTTTCAGCTTGTCCTTCTCAAGGACAGATCGCAGTGACATTCCAGAATTAACGGTAACAACATTAGCAGACATGGCTACAATAAAATATGCAAATAAACAAATCAAGTAACATTTTCATGAAAAACCACTATTCAATATCCCTCAATATCAAATATATATTAAACATAGTGGGCTAAGATCCATACATAATATAATCACAAGGCAACGAAGGCATGTCACTTACAATTATATTATTTAGGTATGTAACACTTTACAAATTACATCAAATGTAACTCTTAGAAATTTATGAGATCATGACATCAAATGTCTAAGCATGTTATTATCTCATCATATGCATTTGGATTCAAAACCTTTTTGACAACCAAATTAAGTTCAACCAATTTAAACATATGAGCAACACTATTACTCATCCTACCTAACCAAGATAAGTCGGTTAAAGTTTGCTTAGCAATACAATACTGAATGATCATGGCCTTGATAGGTGTCTCAAATTTGGGTTGCATAGAACTTAAAATTTTAAAGAGAGAAAACATACATATACATATCAAATATGCAAATCACATGAGCATATAACAATAACAACTTATCGTCGGCGCTCACATAATCACCCTACGAGCAGTTCGGTATCCGATATTTATGTTCTCAACATACGGGTCAAAACCTAAAATCGTATTCTAGGGTTTAATAACAAACGAATCCTTATTGATCATATCAATACGATTCTCCTTATTAAATCGCCACAAACTCTGCATAATCGTTATCACACAGCAAACAACACAGAAACAACATATCATATATCCTAACCATCTCAACTAACATGTGAAACAACGATTATCATGTTCTCGATCAACACGAATCAATATATATCGCATATATACACAAAACGCAAAACCATATCGAATCTAAGCGAATCAAATACCGCTCTGATACCAATTGAAGGGAATTAACATGCGATTCAATCATCAAACATGATCATATAAGCAACGGAAATATATATCAATCGCATAAAACAAATCCAGGAACATTTGATTCGACATAGTCACGATAAGACAAAGAAGAATTACGCGAACCTGGTAGCTTTTCTCAAAAGTGTCCTCCTTAGATTATCTTCTTCTTGTTGCGTGATGATTAGACTCCGCTCGACAATCGAACCTCGCCTCTCTATTGACTCACACACACGATTGCACGAAAGAGAAGCAGAATGCTAGTTCTGCGTAACTAGGTTTTGAGATGGTTGTATTACTTGAGAGAACTCTTCGTCGACACACTTGTAAACCTAAAATTCGACTAACACTAATATATATAGTGTTGCTACCGATAATTAGGTCATCCCAATTAATCCTAGCCCATTCGTGACAATCTATTGTGCGACCCAATAGACTATTGTTTATTTAGTCGCAAACCCAATATATTATTTTTTTCCGTCTCAAAATAGATGTAAATTTTTCAATACAACTTACATATAAAAATTTGCATCTATTTTGAGACAAATCCATATATACACTATAACATAAATTCTGAATATTTTGTTCAAGAGTCGATCCAGTCAAGGAAAATGTTACCCAACTGTAGCGATCGAAGTAGCGCCCAAGTCAGCATGCACACATCTTGAAAAGGTACTTGTAAGAGGTTCAAATCTATCTAGAAGGAATAAAAGGATATTTAGGAGAAGAAGAAAATCAGCCAAACCAGAATACAAATCAGAATGGGAAAACGTGACAAATCATATATACTAATGTAATATTATCTCAGTCAAAGTAGTCAAACTTTACAGCAACATAATCTAGCTAGCATATAGTAGCATATGCATGTAAAAAAGGAAAAGCAAACATTCTTAGATTTCATTTTACTTTTCACATTTTTCCATATCATATAATATTACATAATATAATTTCAAAAAAACATATTATAAAATATATAATTCATTTTAAAAGAACACTATCATATATATAATAATTTAATTTAAGAGCAATTTTTGTTGAGAATAATATAAAAATTGCACAAGATACTATTTTCTTAAGAATACAACATATTTTATCTTTCATGATAATATATATTCATCATTTTTAAGGGAGTAGGATATATGGAATTTAATTCATTTCTCAATAGTAAAGTTTCCTTTCCACATTAAACTATATAGAAACAGCAGATTCTCAATCATCCCCTCCACTCTCTATAGCAAGCATTCATAATTACGCCCAACAAACAGTTTTCATGACTAGTATAGAAACCTGAGTTCTTAAGTTACTCAACTACTTAAGTATAATCCTTCCCTATTATTCCTTCTTTCTTAAGTTATATAGCTAGTGATATTATTACAAATGAGGCAATATATAGCTATCAATCTCCGATCACCTTAATAGGAAAATATTACAGTACTCGATCGATCTCTTTCTAGCAGTACGACTCTTCCATGATGGATCGTAGAACTTGTTCTGTTAATGGATTCTACAACTTTCTTACTCAAGGGCTCGACGAGCTTGATCGTTGTTTCCTCTCCAACAATGGTTTCCTGTGCATCGAGTTGTTACACAAGGTTCTCTCTTCTCTAAGATCTTTTCACTCACAGTTAACTTCTTTAGTCCAAAAGCTTCATTTACCAGTTGGAGAAAAGTGGCTAGATGAGTACATGGATGAGAGTTCTAGGCTTTGGGAAGCTTGTCAAGTAATCAAAACTGCTCTCTCTTCAATGGAGAATTATTATTCTACAGGTCTAAATATTTCCTCCACTTTGGATGGTTATAATCATGATTTAACCCGCCAAGTTTCTCGACAGGTAATTAATTATATACTAAAGGGTGATACAAATTGATAAATATGTCAAATACATTTTTTTCTATTTTTATAAAGATTAAATTTTATTAATTATGTGAATTAAATGTGGCTGAATTTTGTTAATGTTGGCTATATCCTATCAGCCAGATGAAACATGTAGGGTTTTCAGATCTATTGATTTACTGATAATGTACTCTCATTTGGGATTTCTAGGATTAATTCGTACGTATTATTGTTAGCCATTCCAGTTTGGGATTTCATAGGATAACATTATCTGATATGTATTTTTATGAGGTAACTTTACTGATATTTATTTGCAATTTATGAGGTTACTTTGATTCCTTGAATAGGTTATCCGGGCTATTAATGGTTGCCAAAGAGAGCTTGTAGGGTTGGAAGAGGAGAATAAGAGCTTGACAGAAACAAGAGAACAGCATTTATCTCTTACATTTGATGAGACTAACAATCTCTCAATTGATCAATCAACATTTAATAGGTTCAATGGCTTTAAAGGTGTCATATGCGCAATGAGGAATGCTACTACATTTCTTTTGATGATCTTAATCGTTGCGCTTGTTTATTATTCGCCGGATTCAAGTTTTTGTCGAATCGAGTACTACGGAGATGCTCATGTTGTGTTTGGCTCCTCAAATTTCATGGTTTCGGCAGCAAGGCTTCAACAAAGAGTGATGGAGCAAATGATACGTGGAGGGCAAAAAGGGATCATGCTTTACGAGTCGCAAAGAGCGAAAACCGCCATGGAAGAGCAAAAAATGGAGTTGGAAAGGATTGTGGAGTATGATCATGAGGAATCATCATCATCATCATCACATGTTGAGATGATCATGAAAGAGAAAGTTGATAACGTGAAAAATAGTTTTGAATTGTTGAAGTGTGGGGTTGAGGCCATGATTGGACAAGTTGATGATTTCTTTGATGAAATAGTTGAAGGAAGGAAGAAGGTTTTGGACATATGCACTCATAAGTAGAAAAATATAGAATCATTTGGAAAGATAATAATTAAAGAGAAAAAAAAGTTTCATGCATGTTAATAATTGATTAGCTAGCCGTAATAGATTCTTCTTAAGAAATTGACACACATGCATAAAGTTTTGGTTGAAATTTAAATTGCAAAGTTTTAAGTAATTTACTTATACGTACACATGTCAAGATCTTAGTAAAGAGCTTCTTTCTTTTTTTTTCTTTGAGTTAGATCTTAGTAAAGAGCTTATGGCTAACAAACCTCACACAATATAAGATATATTTACCAAGATAATGAAGTTTTATTATAGTCTAATAAATATTCATGTGAAATGCTGCCAAAGATAGCTACCTGAGAAGAAAAACAATGGGCACAGGGACATTCTTCCAAGATAATTTCGTGGTAAAGAATTTCCCTGCATTGTTTTTGCTTCTTATTCTGAGAATGTTGTCGTAAATTGTTCTCAGCGCGACGGTTGTAGAATGATTATCAGCACGTCAATGTCTTGAGTACTGTTAATTTGAATGAAAGTATGAAACTTGGTCCCTCCTTGAAGTGCCTTTATTATGATCTCCAACAATAGAAAAAAAGAAAGAAAAGAAAATAAATTATGTTAAAGGAGTGTTTTTAAATTTAACAGATGAGAAACCCCGAAAGGGAAAGTGAATATGATTATATTCCTTTGAAGAAAACAAATTACACTAATATAGTAAGGAGCTACAAAAGTAAACAAAAGGAATATATACATTATAATAGAGTAGATAGATAGATAAGCTAGCTAGGAAGCTAGTAGCTTCATTAAAAGGAACAGACAATCCTACCCGAATCACATATTCTGGTAATTACGAAAAAAAGACAATTAAAGAAAACATATATATGATGCTTCTTGTTTCTCCCATAATGAGAAAAATAATGCAAGAAATTAAAAAGCATGCAGGAATTTTGTGTATATATATATATATATATATATTATCGACAACTCATCCAGAATCTCTTTGTTGTCATCCCTTTTATCAAAGGTATGGTAACATTACACAATGAAAATAAAGATGAGGCAACAAAACATTTAACAACAACAATCGGATCTCAATTCCACTGAGTGAAGTCGTTATATGAATCCTCACGTTTAAGTTCAAGATAATGTGTAGATCACATGTCATATCATAAATCAAATAATAGTATCATGTATAAAATACGATAATACAAATGCATATAATAAATCATGCTATATAATATAAAGATATACTGCCTATTCGTATACATAGTTTTTCTATCCCTAGTAGAGAAATGATATATCCTATAACTAGCTTTTCTAACCCTATGACACTATCTATAGGAAGTCATCTACGTGGATACTACGACGCCACTCTCCTCTCTCGACTACTAAGTTTTTTGAAATACCTAAAATTTCTAAATCCTTTCTAACTACCCTCTCCCACGTGAGTCTAGGTCTCCCTCTCCCTCTCCTCTCTGTTCCTATATCTATGTCCTCACCTTTTCGAACGGGAGCTTCTCTAGGTCTACGCCTCACATGTCCAAACCACCTAAGTCTACCCTCTCTTATCTTCTCGTCTATAGGTGCAACGTTTAAATCGCTCCTTATAGTCTCATTTCGGACTTTATCCCTTAGAGTAAGTCCACTCGTCCACCTTAACATCCGCATCTCTGCCACTTTAATCTTGTGCTCTTGTTGTTTCTTTATCGGCCAACATTCGCTCCCATATAGAATAGCTGGTCTCACTGCTGTTCTATAGAACTTTCCTTTTAGCCGACTCGACATATGTCGATCACACAAGATACCTGTTGCACTTCTCCATTTTGCCCATCCTGCTTGTATACGGTGGGTGACATCCCTGTCAACCTCTCCATCTTCTTGTAGGATAGACCCTAGATATCGGAACCTATCACACCTCGGTACATCCACTCCTCCTAGCTGGATCGTACTAGTCTGACTTCTCCCTTCTCCACTGAAGTTACAGTGCATATATTCCGTCTTACTACGACTCAACCTGAAACCTTTCGACTCCAAGGTTTCCCTCCACAACTCTAACTTCTCATTTACTCCCTCTCTGCTCTCGTCTATCAAAATGACATCATCCGCAAATAACATACACCACGGTATGTCATCATGGATATGTCGAGTCAGGACATCCATCACTAAGGTGAAAAGATATGGACTTAGAGCCGAGCCTTGATGTACACCGATGGTGATTGGGAAATCAGGCGTGTCTCCTCCATTCGTCCCGACACTAGTCCGTACCCCCTCATACATATCTTGGATAAGGTGGATATATTGACTAGATACCCCTTGCTCGGCCAAAGCCCACCAAAGGATGTTTCTAGGGACTCTATCATACGCCTTTTCTAGGTCGATGAACACCATGTGCAAGTCTTTTTTGTTGCTTCTATACTTCTCCATTAAGCCCCTAACAAGAAAGATTGCCTCCATGGTTGACCGTCCAGGCATGAAGCCAAACTGGTTCTCGGATATCGTAGTAGTAGCTCTCACTCTATGTTCAATGACCCGCTCCCATAGTTTCATAGTGTGGCTAATGAGCTTAATACCTCGATAGTTAGCACAATCTTGGATGTCACCCTTATTTTTAAAAATAGGGACTAATGTGCTTTTTCTCCAAGCATTTGGCATCTTGCACGAGACCATTATCTTGTTAAATAGTCTTGTTAGCCATGCAATGCCTATATCTCCAAGACACTTCCACACCTCTATGGAGATATCATCTGGGCCACATGCTTTTCCATTCTTCATCTTTCTTAAAGCTTCCTTAACTTCAAGAAAACGAATCCTCCTCGTATAGCAAATCCTTCTATCCTCATTCCTAGGAGGCTCCACGATTTGCTCCCCTTGCACTCCATTGAATAACTTATCAAAATAGTTTCTCCATCTCAACTTGATATCTACATCAGACACCAATACCTTGTTCTCCTCGTCCTTTATACATCTTATTCCGTTGATGTCTTTACTACTCCTCTCTCTTCGCCGAGCTATTTTGTATATCTCATTTTCTCCTTCTCTAGTATCTAACTTATCATACAAGCCATCAAAGAACTTGTTCTTCGCTTCTTTGACGGCCTTTTTTGCCTCTTTACTTGCCAATTTATACTTCTCAAATGCAAAGGCATCTTGAGATTTAGGCAAGCTTCGAAACAAAATTCTCTTTTCTTTAATTTTCTCCTTCACCGCATCATCCCACCACCAAGCTCCTCTAGGTGCCACTCCTTTCCCCTTTGAGACTCCTAGTGTCGAAGAAGCTACTCTTTTGATGCAACTTTCCATAGCCTCCCACATGGCATTTGCATCATCATCTAGACTCCAAATGGCCTCGACTGCCATCGAGTTCTTGAAGTCTTCTTGTTTTGTTCCTTTAAGGCTCCACCAGCGAATTTTGGGTTTCTCGACGGCGTTCTTCTTAGGCTTCCATTGCCTAATCCTCATGTCTAGCACCAACAACCTATGTTGTGTCGTAAGTGCTTCACCCGGTATCGCCTTGCAATCCTTACATTCTCGGCGATCCCTTCTTCGTATAAGGAAGAAATCTATTTGACTAAGGTTCCTACCATTCTTAAATGTAACCAAATGGGAATCCCGTTTTTGGAAACAAGTGTTTGGTAGCACCAAGTCATAAGCCGATGCAAAGTCTAGGATTGACTCTCCCTCCCTGTTTCTACTACCATATCCATAGCCTCCATGCGCTTCTTCATATCCATCCCTACTCGTGCCCACATGTCCGTTTAGGTCCCCTCCGATGATAACTTTCTCTTCAATTGGGATAGTTTGCATTATATCATCCATCTTATCCCAAAACTCCTGCTTCACATTATCATCCGGACCTACTTGCGGAGCATAAGCACCGATGATGTGCAACACGTCTTTTCCCATCATGACCTTGATACGGATCACTCGATCTTCGTATCTCCGGACCTCGACAACATCGTCCACAATGGATTTGTCGACAACTATTCCTACTCCATTTCTATTCTTATCTTTTCCGGCATACCATAATTTGTGTCCTGCTTTACCCAGCATCCTGCTCTTTTGGCCGGTCCACTTCGTCTCTTGAAGACACATGATGTGCACTCTTCTTCTCTCCATCGCCTCCGCTATCTCTAGCGATTTCCCTGTAAGCGTACCTATATTCCAACTTCCTACTCTCAATTTCCTATCTATAACCTCTCTTTGTTTCTTTGGGACCGCTCTCCTACACTCTCTAGTCCTACCTATACGTCTACCATCTACCCCACTATCTATAGTATGTACTGGAACTAACTTCTTTACCCACATCCGTCCCGCGAGTATGTGGGAACCCTTGCTCATTTAACACCATATCCGGGCGCCGACATGGCGCGTCGCTCGGTGAGGACGACGATCCCGACCCTTGCTCATTTATCGATGTATCCGAGATCCGATACATCGCGTCGTTTCTGAGGTTACGTCTCAAAAAATATATTGTAGGATTCATATCATGAAATTTTGACTATTTTTATCTCTGGCCGCCAACCTACCGCAATCCTCCTCCTTTCTCATCACGGACTTGGCTGCTCCAACAGAACATTCCTTGTGAATAAATAAATATATATTTCTAAATGATCAAACATTAATTGATACACAAGCACCTTTGACCTGGACCAAACTCAATCGTCTTGCATAAGATTAATACAACCAAATAAACCAACCGGGGCCGGACACAAGTCAGACACACAAATATCTCACTCTTAATTTACATATGTTTATTTAAACACCCTTCTCCTAGTTGGAAACAAAAAAAAAAAAAAAAAAAATTATACAAGCATGAAATCACTCTATATAAGCAGATATCGGAAAGGGCAAACCGCTCTAGGAATTTTTAACTGACGTGAATTTCTCCACTTGCTTGTGCCTGCTTCACACTTTTCTCATACTCGTCTTCTCCTCTTCATCCTCTCGGCGCTTCTTCCTCCTTGACTTCTCTTTGACGTACCTTCTTCTGTCTCCTTCTTCTTCTTCTTCGCCTCTCACACCCCAGCCAAAGCCTCCGATTGATCGGGACACTGGAGGAGGAACTTTGGCATCGTTCCACAATTTTCATGATTTCAGGAACACTTTGTAGGGAAAAGGTTGGATTTTCTTTCCTGTAGTAGATGGCTTGCGCAGTCTCTGTCAACTCCCTGGGTAGATTCTTTAGAAACCAATCGATGTTTCTTGATTTCCATGATGCTAATTCTCTGTGAAACACGAAATCTTTATATGATCATAAAAACTACTAATTAATCATATCACAAAGAAGCCCATACAAAATAACTGTACCTGTTCATTATATTTCTTAAACAAGTGTTTTACCTACCCTGGAAGGACTGGCAACAAATATGCGAGCGAGGAGATTTTTGCAATCTTGAGATATGTGGACATAGTCGGGAATTTTGTACTGAACAGCCATTATTCTCTGTAGAACAACAGAACAAGTATATCATAAGATTTAATTCTGTTTCCGTTGTATGCATATATATAGGACTAGAAATGCAAACTCACACTAATAGTTTTCCGGAAATTCTTTGGATCCTCTGGGTCTTCAAATGGGTATGCTCCAACCAGCATAACATACAGAGTAACTCCGCATGACCATACATCAGCCATCTGAAACAATGAACTAAAAAATTAACTAAAATTGACGATTTCCCAAGCGATAGACAAGGGAAATAATAAGGTGAGTATGCCATTCTTCATTATAGTTATCGATTCATCCATAATGAAGTATGAGGTAGGTATATACAAACAAATCACTGCATATGAGTAAATTTTGTCACTGAAACTAAGGTCCATCAACGGTCAATGTAAACATAGCACCTTTTATGACCCTTCTTTTTACAGTCAGTCATATATTTAGATTCTTGACAAGTGAAGTGTTGTACTGGCTAATGCAACTTTACCTTTCCATCATACTCTCTCCGAGCAAGAACCTCAGGGGCAATATATGCTGGAGTTCCAACAGTAGATTTTGGTCTTGAATGCAGCAAAGATGACTACACAATGACAATTTAACAAGAAGCTATAAGTTTCAGAAATACTTCCAGGAAGCTAAAATGCGAATTAAATGGATTGACGATGGAATAACTAACCTTTGAGTAACCGAAATCACAGATTTTCAAGCGAGGAGCTGGGCTTCCATCCAATAAAGTATTTTCCAGCTTCAGGTCTCTATGGCATATTTGCTACAAATCATCAGAAGCCAAAGAAAAAAAATATAAGCAAGTTTAATTAGATATCATACACCTATCTCTAGAAAGACAGAACAAACTTTTCTGTTTGCATTGTTTGTGTGTGGTATTATTATTAACTTTACCAAGGTATGGCAGTAGCTGACTCCTGATATGAGCTGCTGAAAGAAATATCTCGCCTGAAATTTGAGCCAAGAAAAAAAAAGGAAACAAAATCATTACTCTTCTAAGGCTAATCTATATATAACATGGACATTCAAGCTGTTTGAATTCTCAATACACTATATATACGTGCTCTCAATACACTATATATCTGAAGATGGCTCTTTTAAACATAAATAATTTACCTCATCTTCACTGAATCTCCCAGCATTGCAAATTCGCTCAAAGAGCTCACCACCAGCAGCATACTCCATTACAATTGCTAAATGGGTTGGTGTCAAAACCACCTGAAAAAAAACAAACAGTAGTACAAAAATAGAATTAATATGAATATAATACACAAAAAAAAAAAAGTAAGCCAATAATAAACAGGGGAAGAAAAAATCAACCTCCTTGAATCGAATTATGTTAGGGTGACGGAGTGATCTGTGGTTTATGATCTCCCTTGCTACATTCTCATCAATCTATTATCATTCATTCATTCGATAAGCAAACATTTAATTAATGACAAAATAAATAAAAATCCACAGGAATTTGAAATAAATAAAAACCTTGTTTCCACGCTCGATGTACTTCATGGCGACGAGTTCCTTTGTCTCTTTGTTCCTCATGAGCCTGGCGACACCGAAATTCCCAGATCCTATGTCCTTCACAAGCTCGTACTTGTCCATTTCTCGATAAACTTTACACTTTTTGAATTAAAACTAAGAAAGAGTGATGTACGAGAGATTTGGAGCAAAAGTAAGGAATCTGGAAATCAAATTTACTGTATAATTTTAGATTAAGAGGAGGAACAGAAACAGAACAGCATTCTCATTTCTTCTTTCTTAGAGAGAGAAAAGATGGCGAATTTTCTCACTCTTTCTCTGTCGTAAGTCGGGAAACAATTCTAGCCTGTGGACGGCTTCATTTTCCTTACCATGAGCTTTCCAAGGCCCAATTACTTAGGCCCATTACCTATTTTTGAACCCAATAAAGCCTTTTAAACCCAGAGAAATCAAAGTTTTGAACCGGTGAAGCTTTTTGAACGGAGAGAATCTCACAGAGAGACGATCAAATCAAACAAAATGGATTCTTCTTCTTCTTCTTCTTCTTCTTCAGCAGTGGCGACCTCGACCTTGTCAGAGGAGGAGCTTACGCTAACAGTGAAATGGAGCGGCAAAGAATACACAGTCCGAGTCTGTGGGGACGACTCAGTGGCCGAGTTGAAACGCCGAATCTGCCACCTCACTAACGTCTTGCCCAAAAGACAGAAACTTCTCTACCCTAAAATTGCACCCAATAAACTAGCCGATGACTCCGTTTTGCTCTCACAGTTGACATTCAAGTCTTCCATCAAGATGACTATGATTGGGTCAAGCTCATTCTCTTTTATCTCTTTCTATCTATGCTAGATTGAAAAAAATATGAACTTTGAGATTGATATGGTGTCTGATTACAACATTTTTGTGATTTTTTGGATTTGCATATCTACTGATCAAATAACAATATACTCCTCGAATGTGTTGTTTTATTAACTTAAGCTGTTTGTATATATGTACTTTTGTTTAGTTGTTCACTGTCAGAGTGGCAGTGGCATACTACCTGTAAATTTTCCGTGACAATGATCGTCAAAGTTGTCACTAAAAGCTTGATAGGAGATATCGATTACTGCTATCATTTTGACACTGCATTGTGTTCGTTTTGAAGTTTATTATTTTGGGTCGATGTTGAATTGAAAATTCAATGAACTTTTCAGTACTGTTGAAGATGAAATATTTGTGGATCAAGTAGACTCTCCCGATATAGGTGATGATCTTGAACTTGGCCAAGATGAAGCTGTTGAGATTAAAGATAATGAAGTCAACAAGAAAAAATTGAGGAGGCGTGTAGATCAATACAAGGTCAGTCATGCTGTTTTTCTTTCGGCATTTAATTTAATTATCTCGAAATAAACGATACTCTTTGTTGATTAACTTGGAAGACATTTGTAAGCTTTTTTTTTCCTTCGATTCAGAATGTATACTGCTTTCCTTCTTTGATAGTTAGGATGCCATTTTTCTTTTTGGAGATGATGTTAGTTTTCTGCTAATATGTAGATTAAAATTGGAACCAGCCACGCGTGAGAAGAAACTACTCGTTCTGGATATTGATTATACTCTGTTTGATCACCGGTCCCCCGGCAGAGAATCTGCTTCAGCTCATGCGTCCTTGTAAGTAATTCTGAATTTATGGTTTTTAAGATCTATAATGTTGCTCCGCACAATCCCAATCCTACTTTCTACCTCATCCATTGTTTGACAACTCCTGCTTGAAAGGTCAATTGAGTAATTCATAGGCCTTTTTCCTTACTTTGTTCTTTATGATTAATTTCCTTTACCTGACTGGCTGACTTCCTTGTCTAATCTTTAATCAACATGTTCTTGAACAGATCTTCATGAGTTTCTCACGGCTGCGTATGCTGAGTACTGACATCATGATATGGTCTGCAACAGGGTTAGTATTCCAATTAACTGTTCATTGCTTTATATTGCAATTATATGTTACCATGTTTTGGTAAGTGAGCAATTTTTTTTTCTTCTTCTTAAATGCAATTGCTATCCCCTTTGCAGCATGAAGTGGGTCGAAATAAAGATGGAGGAGCTTGGAGTACTTGGAAATCCTAACTACAAAATAACAGCTCTTCTAGATCATTTAGCGATGATCACGGTTCAATCAGAATCCCGTGGAATATTTGATTGCAAGCCACTTGGCTTGATTTGGGCTCATTTTCCTGAGGTATATTTGGAAAATTTGTCACTTTTAAAATATTTTTCACTTACCCTATTTCTGTGTAGACTCCTAGCATCGCCATCTTTGATAAGTTGTGTTTTCATTGTTCTCGTTCAGTTTTACAGTTCCAAAAACACCATAATGTTTGATGACCTGAGAAGAAATTTTGTCATGAACCCACAAAATGGTTTGGCCATCAAGCCATTCAGGAAGGCCCATGCTAACCGAGATACTGATCAGGAGCTTGTGAAGCTTACTCAATACCTGCTTGCAATTGCGGAGCTTGATGACATCAGCACCCTCGACCATTCAAGCTGGGAGTATTTTGCTGAGGATATTCGAAAAGGCGGAGACATCAATAAATGGGATCGACACTATTCGAATCATGACATACAACGACATACAATTTGGAACTCAATATCATTATTTCTTAGCATATTATCTATCGTTTTACTAAAACCGTTTTTCATTGTCTGGCCGCAAAGTCGTTTATGAAAGGTGTCTCGTGGAAATGATTTTACTGCATTTCTTCCTAGTAAATTTCAGGCACATTTGGGTGGAAGCTAGCTTCCTGATTTGAAAATGAAGAATTGTTTTGTAGAAGCTACATCTGCTTATAGAATTACTTTGCACATTGTTTTTCCAATATAAGATGATCTGGTTCTTATGATTTGGCAAATTTACTTGTATTATGGGCATGTCTTATTGGCAACTTGTATGGTAAGAGAATACAGATGTATTCAACTTGCCATTGGTAAGTTTGGGAACCGAAAAGAGAAGAGTCGGACATGTTAAAAAGACTTAGTATTTGTGTTTTCATCCAAACCGAACAAGATTGGAGAAGAAAACATCAATTTCACTTTAACATGTTACAAGGTAAATAATATCCGACTAATCACGCATTACAAAGAATGCATGTCCAAATAGCCTATCAGATCTTTCTACAACAATTGGAATCCACGACCACAGGTGACAGGTTGGATATTAAAAGACGGTGAAGAAGACCAAATCATGGAACCTGCCATTTAGTCATCACCTCAGATGAGTCATCTGCCTGAAATCCGGCAATGTCCACCAGGTGCACATAGAGTTATTAACTACTCAATAGAAGGAAAAAACTGAACATAATATGAAATTTGATGGTGCCGACTGGAATATCTCGACTCCATTCCGTCTCATGGTCCACATGGCAGCACGATTGACTATAACCACCATTATCATTACCTAGGTACGCAATGGACCAGTTGCTAGGTCCCGTCCCAGAATTGGTATCTTTTTGTTTCAACGATAGGTTCGCAAGCTGGGAATCGAGATCTCTACTGTTAGATCGTCGGTGACCGGATGCTGGTTGCTGCTGCTGCTGTTGTTGATATAAGGCTCGTAACCTTCCAATCTCCCTCTCCAATACGTCCTGCTGCACTGAAAAGTCTTAATGAAGTTAATACCTTAGCTATAGATTCGAAAGTAGCTAAATCCAACTCTGAAACATAGATGCTTACAGTATTTGATAAGCTTCTCCTGAGACAAACTTTCCAATCTCTGCTTCAGGGCTTTGTTCTCCATGTTAAGAATAAGATTTTGCTGGTTAAGAAACTCCGACCTCCGCTGAAACTTCGGATCCCTCTGCCTGTGGAGAATTCAATGGCATTAGAATGTTACCGTAAAGCACAAGTCAACTCTTATGAAGCTAAAAGAATTCTCATATCAAGCTCATGTGTTTGTTTGCTTGCCTGCAAAGCTTGGACATTCCTTTCAAGCTCAGCTATGTATTGCAGTTTTCGTACTCAGATCGTTGAGCAAATTGCCTGCACCGGATGACGATTAATTTCAATACAGAACATACTTGGGCATATAACACCATAAAAATAAATAAATGCAAACTTCTGAGCAATCATTTTCACCAGTCACCATTCATAAGCATTTCGCTACACTGGGGTGAAAGTAAGTTATAATGCGAAATGCAGATAATATTGCAATATACACTGGACCACCAAACACATAAAGAGAATAGGAGAGAAAAGTTGTCTACAAATCCAACCGTTAACGAGAGAGCACAATACAAGAAAGGGACACTAAGAAATGAAAGAGGATTTAAGTAAAACCTTAGAAATTGAAAGAACAGAAAAGAACACATACTGTTTAGCACGTTTAGTATCAACATCAGATGTAGAAGATTTGACATGAGAAGTATCTTTCATTTCAGATGGAGCTTTTGATTCGTGAGAACCCAATTCGGCTGCATCTTGCTTCTCAGCTGTTGTAGAGGCAGTGCTCTGTGATTCCTGTGGGGCACTTGATGGCCCTGAGTTGTGAAAAACATGGTTCTCTCTTGGAGAAACAAGGCCACTTGAATGAGACACAGTATTCACAGGTAATTCCCATGGTCTGTTCTTCTGCTTTGGCAAGTTTACTTCAGGATAGAAAGGAGCATGCCGAAAATCTCTGTGATGATCAAAGTTGTGAGATCCCCAAGGGATAGAAACCATATGCTTAAATCTGAAATCATCCTGAGCTGTGTAATCTATATTAGACACATTCGCTGCATCTATATATGCAAAGGAGTCACTTGATGATCGTCGGTGGCCTCCTCTACGTACAGGAGTCTCCGGCTCATTAAGGAGATCATCGAGCCAAGAAGGTTGGTCCTCTATAAGTTGGCTCTCAGAAGAAGTTCGCTGGTGGTATGCATTTCCTTCTCTTGGCTTTTGAGCAGCCTTTGGTCCGATTATATTGTTTGGGACATATTCAGTATATGATGGGGAAACACTTGGAAATGGACTTTTAGGTGGAAGAAAAGCAGGCTTTGAGGAGTACGTGAAATTTCTTATGTTTGATGAACCCTTCGAATTCGCCATTTCCATTGCCGTTAAAAATCCTAAAAGATGGAATTTAAAATGTTAGCCATAAACATATAATATGGTAAAGAGTGTTGTCACGTCTCATTATTAACCATTACAAAACCATGTCCACAGACATTTAAAATTTTGGAAGAACCATGGCTATGTAGGCGTGCATAATCATTGAAATCACAGAATAAACTTGAAAAAACATTAAACCTACGCCCAAGAGCTTCTAATTGTTCCAGCTAAGTTTGTTCGAATCAAACTAGTTGACCAAGTTGGTTTAAAAATCAATAAAAATAGAAACAGTTGTAATTCAATGTACTGTCTAAGCATTTTCAAGAAAGACAAGAAATGGCATAATCGAAAGATCCTTGGCAGAACATCATACAATAGAATAACCTAAATGCAAAATAATGATATTATGCAACAGCTAATAATTATAAAGCATCAGTAGTGATCTACCCTATAATGGTATCTAAACAACAATCCAAAAGCAGCTCTCATATAGCATCAGTTTCATCTGGAAAACTAATTTTAAGCTCAAGTTTATACATCTAAACTCGCAGAAAGCTCAATATGGCAAGAAGTTAAGAGGCAGACAAACACAAAGAGGATAAAAACTCAAAAACCAAAATAAAAAACATGCAACTCTTCACAATGCAGCTGATTCACTAAAATAAGAAATCAAAGCAAATTTCAACTAAATAACATAAGAACCAAAAAATGATTCGCTCCAAGAACAAGGAACGATGATTCTAACACTAGTACGCCAAAAGGGAAATCTAAAAGAAAAAGACTAGCCTTTTCGATGTGGATGGAGGAATTGAGATCTCGAAAGTGCAAATTGATGTAGAAATCAGCCTCTTTTTTCTCTATCTCATGAATCTAAGGTTAGGGTTTGTTAATGAGACCAAATCGAATCGACGCCTTCTCGCTCTTTGGTTGTTGGAGTCTGAGGCTGTTCTATGGCTGCATTGAATTGAAAGCAGCAAGGACATGCTGGCTGAATTTCTGAACGTTTTTTTGTTTTTTATTTCATGGATAATAAAGAAAAAAGTCCCTTAACTTAATTCCGATTTTACATTTGGATCCTTAAACTTTATATCAGTGGTATATCTGGAGTCTCTGTCGTTGGTATATTTCCGATGTTTCATATAGCCGTCCATTTATCTATTTGTGTTGTTCATTTTCCTGCCAAAGGCTTCCTATGGAGGGTGTGAAATTTTGGATTCAACATTTCTCCAACTTGCAATGCTTGATCAAATTGAAACTGAAATTGACATGATGTAATTGCAATTGTAATCCATTAAATAGATTTAATGTTGTCTTGAATGTAAATGTTGTTCATTGTTCTCGAAGAAATTTCATTATCAAAACTTACATCAATGAAGGTTAGTTTTGATCTCATCTCGTTCGTACAAAGAATTTAGGATATATGCCTTCATGGATCGTTACAATCGCCAAAATAGATTGTTTATTTATCCCTCTATTGTACAATGAAATACATTTTCAATCTATATCCATTAATCCTTCATCGGAGGAAGAGTGCTGTAAAGGACTATCGGATTATCGGATTGTGCATCAAATCATTGCCTTAATAGATTTGCTTCACCATAAAATCCATATTGTGTTGGTTGCATTGTTGAGTGTTTGACTGAGTTCTTATTATAGGCCAACTATCCATTCTATCATTACTTTAGCATGTTACATAGCCCGCCTAAATTCGCATTTTTCATCATTACATTAAAATTTCTCTTTTAACATTAATTCCTAACCCATTCCTGGCCAAGTCTTGGCATCTTTGCTTGCCAGCTCAACTCGTATTCGGGAAGAGCAAATATTTAAGTGTAGCATCGGATAAATCTCGAAAACAAGTCATTCTGATTTCATTATGTCTTGTACTATTTATGTGTGTTTATACGTTTAGCGAATCAGTTCCGTCTAAGAAATTTGACTACATGTAACTGAAATAATTTTTTTCTTTATTTAAGATATAGATCCAGTAACAAAGGCATTTATTATCATGTAGTTAAAGCATCAGGAAGATTCGTGGGCGCTCCAAGAATTTTACCACCAACATCAGGGAAGCTTTGAAACCAGGCAAGGGATGCTAACTTTACCATCTCGACCTATACGAGCCGGGTATTGCATCAAGTGTCCTCTCATTTGTCTTTGGTTCTTCACTCACAAATGCTTCCCAATTCCTCTTGGCATTTGTATTCACATTCCTAACTACATTCCAAATCCTGTGGCTCCCGAAACTGTCTTCCATAAATCCAAGGTGCTCTCCCCAAAGTGACATTCGATAACCGTATACCTATATTCCATATTCCAACAAGATTTTATGAAAATAAATATGGAAACAAATACTGTAACAATTTATATGCATTTAAATTTATATTTCAGTCACACCTGGCCTTTGGGATGAGATTTCTTGGCTGCCCAAGTGAACTTTGGTTGGTAAGCACCCATTGCTATTTCAGTGTCTCTAGAACCTTCCATGGATCTTTGATTGATATTGGCTGATCAGATTATTACATACTCGTCATCAACTACCATCCCTTTTGCATGTACATATATCATAAATCTACCTAATACTTCTGAGCTGCTGCCTGCTCATATATATTACTAATATTATTATATAATCTCATCAGAAAGATGGAAACTATGACCAAGTATACATTTCAAGATCAGCATACCAGTGCACGGTTTTCAGCTTGTTGATTTGTTTGCGATGACCCTTCACCTGATGAAGCTTCACGCTTACCAAGACAGAAGAAATTTAAATAATCTTGGGGATGATATTTGTTAGAGAGCCCTGCTTTTTCAAGGACTTGTGCCACGATTCGATACATCATAGACATTGTTGTCCCTGCAATGATCATTGAAAATGTTGATATCAGTGTCAACCCATACCATTGTTTTTTAGGTACAAATGAGATGAGACTAATTACTGACCTGCCAAAATAAAATTTCTTGGACAGCAGAACTGGTTGGGATACCCTCTGGCCACAATGGTATCACTATATATACACAGAATCGCTGATGATCATTAATTTTTCGAGCAATTTTCAAGGCCAACTCCATTGGAATTAAATTATCTGCACCTGTTTGCATGAAAAAATTGGAATGTAGATGTTACAGTTGATCTACAATCATGTTAACCAGAAACTCTGGAAAACCTAGCTTTTCCTACCTGCATTTTTGTAGGATGGCCAATAATACGAAGATCCTAGAAATTACTGATTTTCTATATACACAAAGTGCTGAGCTGATTTGATCGTTTTCACATATGCAGTATGGATGCTCTTGTCTACTTTTAGATTCTTTCCACAAATCAGATTCTGCAGAAAGAATAAGCAGAGTTATAAATTTACAGCACAAAAAATTAATCACATGACGTGACACACAAGTCTGCTTTCAAACCTGAGTAGCTGCTTCCTTGAAGTCTTTTGGAAATCCTTTCACTGATCCTGAATCAATAGACCGAAAAACCTATCGAAAGAGAATTAACAATGATTTGATCACAATGGTTAGCAAGAGATCAAGAAACTGCAATTGAGACCAAAAAAAAAAATCCTATTCTAACCTGCATATAATTACAAAGGTCTATCTCATCACTGACATGTACTTTCTTATCCCCATCAGGACCAGGAGTATCTATCCATGAAATTCGAATCTAACCTTATCAGAGATCATCATGCCAATTGGTGACTTTGTTTGGCGAAAGTCACGCCATTTCTTGGCCTTTCTCCACCTTTGCTCAAAGTTTGTCAAAATATCATATGCTGCAGGGCCCTCAATTTTACAATGCAGGTCATGCCAAGGTTACCTTGGACTTTGACTGGAAGACTGTCCATTCATTTCAAAGAATACAAATAAAAATGTGAACTTTTTTGGTGAGGTTTTAACAAAGGCAATCACTTACTGGGAATGTAGGGTTATGGAGAGTCATTTGCAAAACAGGTGTCAAGATCTTTAAAAAATCTATGATCTGGTGTACCATATCTACCGTCACAAAGATCCAGACCAACAATGAAAAGTTATCTTTCGATTGTTTCCTGAAGATTGAGTGTTAAGAATCACACATTAATGATGATCGAGTGAAAGAGGGTTCCCACGACCTGGACTAGAAAGGGCATTCAAATAAGTTAATTAAGAGGAAAGATTGTACCAGTTGAAACAAAATACAAAAACGCAAGTTCAACTTCAGAGTGCATACCTGCTGCTTAAAAAGACTGAACTTATTGCTAACATAGCATGAGGAGCAAGGATACAATGGACCACTAGAGTGTTTGAAAAACTTTTTGGTTTCTTCATCATGGGTTTGCATCACACCTTCCTATTAATCAATAACAACCACATCTTAATCATAATGAAAATAAAATGACATGTACCTCAAAAAAAATATTGCAGAAACTGCATACTGTATTTATGAGAAGTTTGTGATGTGAAGTTTTATCGTCCCAAATCAACCAAACTACACGGACACCTTCTTGGGACTTATATTTCAGCAACTCTCCTAAAGAAAGCTCTCTAAATGGAAGTTTCCTTTGTTGGCTCTCTCACAAGCTTTATATGATGATAAATAGACCAACCGACAATATATATCACATGAGTGAGCTTCCAAAATGGCATGGCATATATCTTCCCAGCATTTCCCATGTTCATAAATTTTCCCATCATCGCAGTAAAATCTTGGGAAGCTGATTATCGCATACGTGAGCATCTTGATACAGAGTCACACTCCCACCTTCACGGAGGAAATACGTATTCGGAACTCCCTGTTCCGGCCCTGCCCCAACTCCATCTAGGAATAGTGGGTTATCCCCAACCGGTTTAAACTGAATAGAGATGTGCAATCCGGGAATGGTTTCAGCAATTCCCAAACCCCAATAAGAACCAATCGTTTATTTCATTCCCAGGAAGGATTTTCTCGACGCTCATCTCCACAACACCGATATGCTGAGCTCCGAGCACGTCATTGTCTTTTACATGGAATTCGGTTGTGCTACTGGGTGAGCAACGGGCATAGAGTGCTCGATCGGCAGCAGGAGTTTTCGTTGTTGGGGATAACTCTATTTGTGCGACGGTGGCGCCGGCCAAAGCAAGCCGACAACGTGAGATCACTGGTGATCATGGAGGTTTTGATGGGGACGCTTCATGGATTTCTTGCTCACACGGATTCTTGCAAGGCGAACAGTGTGAAGCGCTCCTCATCTTTCAAAAGCTAAAACATGTTTGGGAGTGACTTTGCTTCTATGATCCATAAATGCAATTCGCCGTGCAAGAGAATTGAGTCCCCACTGTAATCAGAACCCATTATGAGGGACTCCATACTCATGTGAGGAACTTTGATTATCACTACCCATTCTGAATCTCGAAACTAATTACAGATTACTAAAGTTTCTTACAATCGGTGCTGATCATCTGTGCATATCTTCGCCTTTCACGACAGATTCACAACAACAATTTATCATGACACCAAGAAAAATGATACTTTTTGGGAATTGAGAAAGAATTTAGAGGCCAGGATTTCACGATCAAGAAAATTCAGAAGAAAGGAGAGATTTAGAAGCTAAAATGGCGGTACAAATCCAAGCCATTCTCTCTCGTGTGTTTGTCCGATCTCCAACGGGGTCTTCTAAACTTTGAAATTTGTTTGTGACGTAATGACGTTTTTTCTAAAATCATAATTTGTTTAATAGGTCCTTAAGCCTTATCTAAATGCGTTGTATGACTCCCTATGTTTTATTGTTTCACGCTTTAGTCTTTAAAAAAAAAAAAATTTTTTTTTATTAGAGAGACAGGTAGATATATATATTCATTGCATCGTGAGTTTGATCGAGTCACAGAGCTTCTCACTCTTTCTCTCTCACTACCGTGATCGTCATCTCCACCACCATCGCCGGCGTACCTCTTTCTCTATCTCTCTAAACAGACTCCAAACTCTCTCTTTTGACCCAACAATGAAAATCTCTAAAAGGAATTTCCTTTTCGTAATCCTTTTCTCTCTCTCTTTCCGTCAGTCTTCTCTTTCACTCTCGCGTCGTCCTCGCATCGGATTCTCACTTCGAAGGCTTCGATGCTGAAGACGACGTACGTGGACGAGAACGAAGCTTCTCCAACACTCGACCTCCATCAGAACTCAGTCAAACTCACCGATCTGAGTCAGTCTGACTCACCAAAGATCACTACTTTGGATCAAGAGAACTCCACTCCAGATCCAATCCCGCAAGAGGTCGATCCTCAGCAGCCCAAAGCTACGACGGCGGCGCCAACAACCACAACGACGTCGTTTGATTATTGGGATGAAGACGAATTCCGAAGGAATTCCAGCTCAGGAAACGCAGCAACAACATGAACAAGAACAGCCCAGCTCAATTCCATCAAGGAAGAGGCGGATATTACCAAATCCGCCACTGGCACGGACTCAGATTCCGAAAACTGAGAATTCCCAAAGTGGTACGATTCCGAAGAAGATATCTTCTTTCACCGTCGAGATTATCTGTGTTAGTTTCTTGATACTGTTTCTCATTAACTACTTTACCGGTAAAAGAGAGAATGAGAATTTAGCCTTGTCTTGGGCTGCTAAGTTTGCGACGAAAGATTCTATATTTGAGAAGAACTTTAGCCTCTTAGGTGTAGGAGAAGGGGATGACTCTCCTTTGTTGTTGAAAGAAGGCCAAAACGTTTTTAAGTTTTACGCCAGTGGCCGGAGATATTGTTCTGGGCTGTTGGCCACAATGGAATTGAAGAGCAGGCACGATTTTGATATCTAGATTGTATAATCTTGTCGTCCCCTGTAAGGATGAGATCATGTTCGAGGTGTATATGAATGATGAAGCCATGGACTGTGTTGTATTTGCACTAGCAAAGAAGAAGATGGCCAAAGCTATGCAAAAAGAGTTGAGGGATCTTCAGAAGTTTGCTGGAATGGTGTCGCCTCCAACTGGAAGGAAGTGGGTGGCTGATGAGCTAACTGTTATGTCAGAGTCCAAAGAAGTTGCTGGGGATTTGATCACTGAGGCTGTGTGTTGATCAGGTATAGTCTAAAGATTCTTCCTTTGTTATTTTGTATTGAATTTTCAAACACCTGTATAAGTGTTTGACTTAGTGTTTTGCTACGTTTACAACACGACAAATCTTTTGAAAATGGTATGTATCTTCTGTGTAGACGTTTTAATGAGAGCGATAGATAAAATGATTCAGTTGTTTGAAGAAAATTGTGTCTTGTTTGTTGATGAGGTTTTCGTTTACCCTTATCAGCACGTGATTTTGTATCTTTTCGTTCTTTCACAATGTAAAGATTGCGTGTGAATTAGCTGCTCTGACTGTAGTATAGTTAGTATAATCTTTGGGGGGCATTAATGAATAGGAAGGATACTATCTAACAAATGGGGAAGTATGCAATAAAGTGTAATATGTAAATATTAGCTTTGGTAGATATAAACGTGTTTTCTCTAGTTTTGTGCACGTGTCTCTTCTTCTTTCGCTTTTCTTCGACTCTAGAATGTTCTGAAATGGTATTTCTTTCCTTTCCCTTGTTCACCCACCTCTTCTTCCCACCACATATATAAAAAGCTGAAATCAATATACTGCTTTTACCCTGAATGGGGGCTTCTATTTAATGTTGTTTGGGGTATCTTATCCAATCAGTTACTGCCTATGTGATGCTGATAGTTTATGCCTTTGAAAAATTAAGTTGGCAATTGGTATTGTGCAGGTTTTTGGTGAAAAAGCTATTGAGAAATATGGGAAGGGCTTCATATCAATGCATTTCTCAGACCAAACTCCCAGGCACTCACAGAAAGATGTTGTTGTTCAAGTTTGCTCTCCCTGATGCAGATAACATGGCTGACATGACACGCTTGGTGGCACTTGTACCATACTACATGGACTTAATTGGGTCGGTACAAGCTCAGCTCACAGGTAAGAAAAGCTATTGTAAATAACCCCTTTTACTATCTACTTGGTAGATGCTGAGTAAATTTGGTTTAAATCACAGGCTCGATCGAAACCAGAGACAGCAAGAGCAAAGGCTGCTCTAGAGGCACACAGGGAATTTCTGAATGGGCAAGAAGCTCTGCGAAGGAAGAAAGCAGATAAGAGAAAGATGTTGGACGAGGCAGAGGCTAAGCTTAGTGCCGAAGCTCTCCGCAAGAAAGAAGCAAAGGAACGTGCCCGTCAGATGATCAAAGTTAAGATGACACGTGGTCGCTAGAGCAATCTATAGCCTGGATGTTTCCTTCTTTGCTTTCCTATTGTATCCCACCATAGGGTTTCTGGTTCTGAACCCTTTATGGTCGGTCGTGTAGTACTCTAGTTGTTCAGCTAGTTTCCAACGCCACAGAGATTTTTGCTTTTAAGTTTTTGTTTAAATTTAGCGCCAACCGGGATAAACAGAAATATTTATGCATAAAGCTAATGCGAAAAGTTCATATTTGACTGAACATTTTAGTGCCAATGAATGTCAAATGTTAGGCGTGATTCCTTATTTCTACATTTTGCTTCTGGAGTTTGGGACTGACAATTAGTTATGTTTCAGTTTAATGAAAGTAGCAAAGCTATCATGCATTTGTATCCTTAGTCCTTACCAATATTTCGTCATTGAAATTACTATGTTTCATTTTTCTTCATATATTTATTTAAAATTTGATCTCAAAAGTCAAAACTAAAACGAATTATGTAGATTTAAGTCCATAATAAAATAAATTTGAAAATGAACTACATAGTTACTGAATTATGTAGATTTAAGTCCATAATAATATAAATTTGAAAATGAACTACTAGTTACCGAATTATGTAGATTTAAGTCCATAATAAAATAAATTTGAAAATGAACTACTAGTTACCGAATTATGTAGATTTAAGTCCATAATAATATAAATTTTAAAATGTACTGGTAATAAATTTATGATGTATTCTTTCGGTTCATTTTGAGCGGTCTCATAATGAAATTTGATTTGGTACTACCTCAGAAATGTCATTTTATGAAATCCATTAATATTTAATTTTTTTTTCATTCTTATCTTTACATTTATTTTAATAAATATTTTATTTTAAATAAATATTTTTATGATTTTTGAATAAATAATATTATCATATATAATTTATTTTATCATTAATTATTTTTTTAAGATTTATAATTTTCATAACGTGATATCTTGAAATTGACCGAAATGAATAAATAGTGAGAAATAATTATATAAAAAAAGGTATTAAGAAATACAAATAAAATAAAAAGAAGATTTTGTGAAGCGTTTCTCAAAGACAAGGACCCCATCTAGAAGGAAAAATGACGGTGCATGTATTTTAAGCAAGGACTTGATAAAAACCAAAGACCAGACGAGAGAACTCCCCGCCAATTTATCGATCCATCCCTGTAAATTATCTATCGCCCGTCAGATCTCGGGCCATTTCCTTCATCATGACGTCGTCGACCCTCCGGTCACTTTCTCTCTTCGTCACATTTATTTTCCTTTCCATCTCTCTCGCCTCCGGCAACGAGTCAGATCACAAGGTGAACCTCCGGAATCACTATCACTCTGCACCAAATTGACTGATTCACTTTGTTCTTATGTTAATCAACTTTAATCTGTCATTTTGTTGTTCTCTTGAATTTTTTTTTTTTTTTTTCACCTGTGTCTGTATTGAGATCGTAATTACGGATTTTGAGCTTCAACACGCCTGCAAAATGTTCTTCTCTCTAATTGTTTCAGAAAATGACTTGTGAATTGGGCTTTTGGCTTAGACATTTCTAGGATTGTCAATGTTTGATCTAGCCTTGTGCTATCTGTTAATACGTTGAAACGTGTGAGCTTAATGTTCAGTGAATCTAAGCATTTCCACTTTTGCTGAGTACATTGTCCAAATTTCAGATTGTTATTCCAGTCTCCATGGAAGTTCATTAGGCCTTATGATATGTGCATAGTCTTTTGGGCTCCTCAGATCACAGGATATGAGTTTCCAAATGAATCTTAGAGTTGATTTCCCTAATCATCTGAGGAAAAAATGCGAGGATATGATTTAGATTTTGTGTCGCACCAATGCAGTGAGTGGACTGGGATTTGGTGTTTGATAATCAAGCTACTAACTTTTTTATTTTATGTTATTTTATCATTATCTAGAAAGACTCTAGTTTAGGTCAGATTCTGCAAGCATTGATTTTGATTAAGCCGTATATAGCAAGTTTGATGGTTATTCTTCCGAGAAAGATTGCCATGATACATAGGATCTGTGTTTTCTTTCATTGACAAGCTTCCGTACTGCATTTCTGCAGTATCAAGCAGATGAACGTGTTACCCTTTGGGTAAATAAAGTGGGCCCTTACAATAATCCCCAAGAGACATACAACTATTACAGCCTTCCTTTCTGCCGCGCTGGAGGTGAAGCTGTTCACAAGTGGGGTGGCCTTGGTGAGGTCTTGGGTGGAAATGAGCTCATTGATAGCCAGATTGACATAAAGTTCCAAAGTAGGCTCCCAACACCCTTTCCCCTCTACCTTGTTCTTTTTTTCTTAGTGAAGGTGTGTTGATGTGTCAATGTAGTTACATTTATGTTTTTTCCTTGCAGAGAATGTGGATAAAAAAGTAATTTGTCAACTAGAGCTGGATGAAACCAAAGTCAAGATCTTTAAGGATGCAATTGAGAATAGTTATTGGTTTGAACTCTTCATGGGTATGTTTGCATTTCCATCTTTTAGATTGCTGATTGATTCTTTTGTGGAACATTTCCATTGTGAGGCACTTACTCTTCCTTTTTGCCTCTTTTCTGGTTTCATGTTATGTGACTGTTGGCATATATTGAATCTGTGTTCAGATGATCTTCCGTTATGGGGTATGATTTCAGCCACATTTTATTATCTGTTGAAAGATTCAAATCATGGATGAAGTGGTGGCTTATGGCTAAATGTTTCTTGTCATTGATGATTTAGGCTTTGTTGGTGATAAGAACAGCGATAGTAGCAAGCAGGTTCTTTACACGCACAAAACCATAGATGTTAGATACAACAAAGATCAGGTTTGTACTTCTATACTTCCATGAAGTTAACTGGAATTGGCTCCAATGTTGACATGAACTATCTGGAATTTTCAGATAATCCATGTCAATCTCACTCAAGATGGTCCTAAGCCTCTGGAAGCAGGTAAAACCTTGGATTTGACATACACTGTTAAGTGGATTCCGACAAACATCAGTTTTGCACGTCGGTTTGATGTTTATTTGGATTACCCTTTCTTTGAGCACCAGGTATGTAACATATTGTATTGCGATGTCAGCAACATGTCGCTAATTATTAATTTGCACATCTTAAGTTGTAAGCATGATTGTTTGATCTGCAGATCCACTGGTTCTCCATTTTCAATTCTTTCATGATGGTTATCTTTCTGACTGGATTGGTCTCGATGATATTGATGCGGACACTTAGAAATGACTACGCTAAATATGCTCGGGAGGATGATGATCTTGAGACGCTGGTGATTCTTTCTTGAACTTCTTTCCTCTGATCCTGTTACTTTTCTTGATGTGCCCCACAATGAACTAATTTTGGTTATAATTTCCTCATTTTCTTCAGGAAAGAGATGTGAGTGAAGAGTCTGGTTGGAAACTAATTCATGGAGATGTTTTCCGACCTCCTCGTTACATGGTTGTCCTTTCAGCCGTTGTAGGTAATGGTGCCCAGCTCGCGTTACTTATTCTCCTGGTCATCTTATTGGCAATTGTGGGGACTCTGTATGTTGGGTACGTGAGACTTCCCGTATCCTTCTTAACTAATTATCACGTGGATTAACTGCTCGTGTTTCAAAATCCTGTTTTATCTAAACTGTCTATGTTTTTCTGCATGGTCCAGGAGAGGAGCAATTGTCACAACATTCATTGCATGTTATGCTCTAACATCTTTCATTTCTGGTTACGTGAGCGGTGGGATGTACTCGCGCAATGGGGGTATTGACTTCAATCCTCTAGTGACTGATCTAGTTGTATCCGATGTTTCATGTATTTACCTATGTGTGGTGTTTTGGCTAACTTCAGGTAAAAATTGGATAAAGTCAATGATCCTCACAGCCTCTTTGTTTCCATTCATGTGTTTTGGTATTGGATTTGCCTTGAACACAATTGCCATATTCTATGGATCACTAGCTGCTATTCCCTTTGGCACTATGGTGGTTGTGTTTGTAATTTGGGCTTTCATTTCTTTCCCACTTGCACTTCTTGGTACTGTTGTTGGAAGGAACTGGAGCGGGGCTCCAAACAATCCATGTCGTGTGAAGACCATTCCTCGTCCAATTCCAGAGAAGAAATGGTACCTGACCCCATCTGTGGTTTCACTGATGGGAGGGTTGCTTCCCTTTGGCAGTATATTCATTGAGATGTACTTTGTCTTCACATCTTTCTGGAACTACAAGGTGATCTCATTTCTATAAGCTTTACTTCTATTATTCTTGCTGTTTTCATCGATTGTATTTCTTGAATATGTTGAGATATCACTGGTTATCGTATTGGTAGCTGCAGGAAATTGTAAAATTAGCTGTTGGCATTTCATTAGCTACTTTTATGGATTTTTTTTTGGTGTAAATCAAACTACTTATAGCTCTTTCCCATTAATTTTCACTAAACATGTTTTCATCTAACATTTTTTCTGTGTTTAACTATAGGTGTACTACGTCTATGGCTTCATGCTTCTGGTTTTTCTCATCCTCATTATCGTTACTGTTTGCGTAACAATTGTTGGAACATACTTCTTGCTAAATGCTGAGAACTACCACTGGCAATGGACATCATTCTTCTCTGCTGCCTCAACAGCAGTCTATGTATACTTGTACTCAATATATTACTACTACTGTGAAGACAAAGATGTCCGGATTCTTCCAGACCAGCTTCTACTTTGGATACACCTTGATGTTTTGCCTTGGTTTAGGCATTCTCTGTGGTAAGTCGACACATTTCCAGCACTTTGCATCTTTTACTTTGCTGTATTGTTAATGAAATGTTGTCATATAAGGATACACTAGCTGATTTTGGGATGAATTTTCTGTCATCATTGATTTTATTGTTCTATTTGAATTTTTGCAGGAGCTGTTGGATATCTGGGTTCTAATTTGTTTGTGAGAAGGATCTACAGAAACATCAAGTGTGATTAGAACTTGACCGAACTGAATAAGTTTTTGCGGGAAGTTTCCGATTTGGTTCGTCATGTCCAATCATATCCGGTAAGATAAAGAAACATGGATTGAAGTTGGAGATGTGAATCAACAACGGGGAAGCCCTGGGATGATTTGTTTTTTCGTTCCCCGATTGTATGTGAAAATCTTAATTTAGAAATTAGAGATGACCTTTAGCACAATGTTGAGTTGACTCCTGTAATTTGCTCTATTGTTTTATTTTTCTTCCATCTTTTTATAGATGCTCTTTGTAAGGTACTTGAATTGGGGATTATTATTCGAGGAAAATGAATTACTTATGTTTAGTTTTACAGTTTACTGTCAAAACTAGTCATGTGTTTTCTGTACTTTAGAAGAAAGACCCAGAAAGAAAATGAAGTGTGGTGTGATGATAACGAATAGATAACATGAACCACAATATGATGCCACGTGGACATATGCCACAAACTTTGTTCGTGACCACACTCTAGCCACAAGCCATCTCCTTATCTATCATCAACACTACTACTCCTTCCATTTATCTACACAAAGACCAGACTGATACATGTCTGCATTCTCTCAACTCTACCAGATCACACACAGACTAAGGAAGACAGACCAAAATGGCCTCAGCTACTCTATCTAGTGCCATTTTGAACACCTCCTTCCTCCGCCGGAATCCGGCAGCCGTGAGCCTGAGGTCACTTCCAAATATGGGCACCAGGCTCTGTTCGGACCGGTGAAAGGCGGAAGCAGCCGTGGAGGAAAAGTGGTAGCCATGGCGTCGTTCAAGGTGAAGCTGATAACACCAGAAGGCGAACAGGAGTTCGAGTGCCCTGATGACGTGTACATTCTCGACCATGCAGAGGAACAAGGCATCGACTTGCCTTACTCTTGTCGGGCCGGTTCTTGCTCTTCCTGTGCCGGCAAAGTTGTCGCTGGCGCACGTCGACCAATCGGATGGAAGCTTCCTTGATGATGACCAGATCGATGAAGGATGGGTTCTTACTTGTGTAGCTTATCCTACCAGTGACGTCACCATCGAGACACACAAGGAGGAAGAACTCACTGCCTAAATGAATTGAAGTTAAGAGGTTTTCTTGCCACTATGTTTGTTTGTTGAGTATTTTCACAATGGATTTTTGTGTTGTTATGTCGTAAAATGGATTGTGTTGTTGTAGCTTAATAATAATAACCTCTAATGTGCTTTTGGTCACTCTGTTCTTACTCTGATTATGCTTCCAGCCATATTCTAAAGTCTAAACAAAAATTAATACTGCTAATAAGAGAAAACAGGAATGAAAAATCACAATATACGTTGAGAATTTCGCTACAATAGACATATAGAACTCGCTTAATTTCAATTGTTTACCTACCTCTATGTCAAAAGATATGATGTTTTGGAGTATATTTAACGATGAATTAAGAGGCGAAACTTTACAAACGTAGTAGATTGTGATACGACTAACAAAATTGTTAACGAAGTCCCTGATAATTTTGTTTTATTCCATTATTTATATACCAACACTTTCTGTGATTTGGAAAATTAAACAATGACGGCAACTCTGTTTTCTTAAGAGAGGTCGATTCTAATCCATTTTCTTCGTAGTGCAATCGTTAAGAGGCCAGCTAGCTTGGCAGAATAATCCGCAAATTAAGCCAATCTGCAGACCCTGTAAAATACAAGAAGAAGAAATCAATTCATAATTCAAGTGGGGATTGTTTTTAGCTTAACTTGTAGAAGAAGAAACAAATTCATAGAGTCTAATTCACCCTGACATATAGTTTTGCTACAAATCCGAGAGGGATAGCAATTGGCAAGCCAATCAAATAGAATGTTCCCAAATTAACAAACACAGCCAAGTGCTGCCAACCACAGCCTCTCGCCACACCTGCAACATTTAAAAATTACAGTAATAACTTTTATAAATTAAAACAAATCGAATTTATTTTTTAAGGAAAAGAGGCAACTAAAGGCTACTAACAAGGATGATCATATTGTACCCGATAAGATGCCTTGCATAGAATCGAGTATTATGGAGACGACAAGGAATGGTGTCATTGATGCAAATGCTTTTATGATATGAGCATTATCACTAAAGAATCCGGCCCAGACATTAAGGCCAATTCCCAGAGCCAAAACAACGGTGAGAGCTAGAAGCACGGAGAGCATTAAGGACACCATCATGGCACGCTTAGCTTTGCCTGGATTTCTTAGCTCCTAACTCATTCGACACTCTTGTGCTGAACATCTTAAAGAAATTAGACTCACTTCTATAGAAGCAATGCATATATTTAATTAGTGACTAATGAATTAATCAACTATCCTTGCAGCAGCACTCAGACCATATGCAATCAGGTATGCAATCAGTTCCGTCTGCGTACTGGGGATACAAACAAACAAAGAAACCGTGATATGCAAGTTTCCGACTATCGGAAAGAAATTTCCCAGATGCCGAAATGAGAGAACACGTACCACATTGACATCACTGACGTGCTTATTTCTGTATTTGGCATTAGTCCTGCTAAGAATACCAGAATCTCAAAAGCCCAGTACTCCAAACTAACATAACAAAATGGAAAAATTATCAGTAAGTAAAATTCGCTGATGTTGATGGCGTAAATTGAAACTCAATCCAACCAAAACAGAGTAAAAGATATATAAATTTGTAGAACAGTACTCACCAAACCATTGCAGCAGAAGGCATAGCTAACTTCAAGTAGGTGACAATGATAAGAAAAGGATTCCGAAGAGAACCCTTGCCATGTTTGCTTGAATTTATTTGCAGAAACCACATAAATCCCCAACATGATTGCTGCTATCCACAGAGAAATCGAAGCTGCTAATGGAGCTCCACTGAAACCAGGACTGGTCCAATGAACTAAAATATAAGCAATGCCGAAGTGCATTGCCATTGGCACAACTGAGAGCACAAGTAAGGGGAGGATTACAGATTGAGTCTGAAGAAATCTCAATATGTTTTGTATAAACCCATATGCAAATATGCCTGCAATGAGAAACTTCATGTATATGGCAGCTTGTTTGGAGATGGAAGCGTCTTGTTGGAGTAAAATTAGGATTGGTTCGGTGAAGACCCAAATGATGGATATAATAGAGAAACAGAATGATATTATGCAAGATGTTTGGAGATGAATCCCTAATGTACTGTATAGTTTTGCTCCGATATCCTTGACCACAAAGTGTCTCTAGTGCTCCACTAAGCCCTGTCTTTGAACACAAACCAAGTTGTCATGATCGGAATTGGAAATACAGTACAGTACTTATATCATATAGGTTATATGCGGTTCTCGAAAGGGGATACCACTAAAGCGTAGCCAGTGACGGTGGCCCAAGTGTTGGCAAGGGAGGCGCCGGAGAGCTGTAAGAGTGCCGAGGCGGCCAGCGAACATGACAGAAACCAAAGTGATGGCATAGTAAGAAACATTGGTAAGGATTAACGGAAGTGCGGAATAAGATTTGATTCTTGGTCTCTTTAGCATCCAAAACCCAGATTCTTCTTGCTTCACCATGAATGGAGGACTCTGTCAGAGGTTCAGCATTACCGTTATGATCATCACCATGATCGGATAATATTCTCAACATGATTACTCAACTCCTCCAGAGTTTTTACTTTGAAACGTATTAGTGATTTGTGAGCCTCTAGCTCTGTTGAAGTAAAGATTATTGAGAGAAATTCTTATTTCACTCAAGTGAAGAGAATACAATGTTTATGGACGCGTATTATATATATCGAAAAATTCGTATCCGAGACGCGTATAATATTTCACTCTCTAACTTGTTATGAATTCCAGATATACTGGATGTCTTGCTCATTAAGTAAAAGACTTTATATCAAGTCTAAGGTTCGATCAAGTGATATTGTGTGACCACACAATTCCTTAATCCTTACTATAATAATCTTAATCTTTATATATAATAAGGAGACTTTTAATTTTAAATTTGTTTCAATTGTAAATTCAATTGAAATTTTATTGTCAAATCAACATCCGACACATGACGTTTTATTAACGAATAGTAATTTGACACATGTATTTTAGAATTTTGAGTTTAATTAGGAATCAAGTTACAATTTTAAATAAGTGATATTATTTTTCTCTTTTCTAATTAGGAACAAAAAATATAATGATTCCTAATAAAATTCTACCGATTACTTTTTACTAATATAATAATTTTATTCCTAATTAGGAACCTATTCTCTACGAATTCTATTCTCATTCATCGTAATTAAAACGGGCATATATATATATATGTGTGTATATATATCTTTTATTGTCGAATTAATTTCGACTCATAGTTTTTTATTAGCGAATTAAATTTGACACATGAATTTTTTTCCTATCTATTATTTAAAAAATTATTCTTAATAAAATTATAATACACTATATATTTTTTCTAATTTTCTTATTAAAAAATTTTCCTAATTAAAATCCATTATATTCTTTTTTCTATTCTAATTAAAACGGACACATCTTCTTTTTCCAATTCAAACGGGCATATTATTTAAAAAAATATTTCTAATCAAATATATATTATTTTTTTCTAATTTTTTTATCAAACTATTATTCCTAATAAAAATCCGTTATATTCTTTTTTCCTATTCCTAACTAAAACGGACATATCTTATTTTTCAAACAATAGGAACAATTAAATTGATTAGATGCAATTATAAATTTTATTATCAAAATAAATCTTGACATGTGACTTTTATTTTTTGCTATGTTTATTATTTTTGAAAACGAAATAAATTTTTAATTCTAATAGGATTGTAGATTTTGAAATAAAATCAAAATAATTATAATTGATATAAAGTTAAAATAATTCCCTTTTAATATAATATTTGACATATATTTAATAATATTTAATATAAATAATTATTATATAATTTTTCATATGATATATTTAAATTATTAATTTTTAAAGATACGAAATTTTTCTGTCCAACGAATGGATCTACTTGGCTTGTATATTATAACATGTCTTAATTATTATATTATAAATGTAATCCGAAACTAAAAAGCTTAATAGCTATCATGAATTCATATAAGCTATGTTCTTGACTCCGTCCCAAATCAACAATTGCCTATACAAATTATATATTATATATAAGAAATGTGATAGTTAATTAATTAGAGGCATCGAAAATATCACCATAAAGCCTCACTTTGTAAAAATCTTAAGTTATCAAATCAAATTGTCGATTGAAGGAGACGATCAACAAATTAATCGCTGTCTTGCAAACTTGATCGGGGAAGAAGAGCCACGGAACCCCCGTTTCCTAATTTTTTTATGGGTCGTTAGTTGTGGATGTGATTCAAGTGATGGCAAAGAGTTTTTTTCCGTTGATTGTATTTTAAATATCCAAATGTAATTTTGTTAAAAAGATTAATATGACAAACATGTGTAGCAAAACACTTAAGTTTTGCCCATATATCACCTATGTAAAATATTTATATCATGAAATATGATGTGAATTATCATAACTAATGTTTACATCATGAAATATGATGTGAATTATCATAATTAATGCGCAAATTTATTTTTGGACACTTGAATTCGTCACAATTGATGCAAAAGGACAATTCTGAAAAAATCAATGATATTTATTTGATTGATAGTGTATAAATGCATATGATATCGCGTAACAAATACTTTTCTCGCATATAATACTATGCAAGACATATGTCCATACTATATCTGGTCATGAAAGTTATCGATGGATGTGGAAATGCAACAATAATAACGCCAATGACACCATCTGTTGGATCATATAATAAAATGCCTTCAAAGTCGGTATATATATCAACTGGGAATTAATCATGGTAGCAAGACATTATCCATGGGAATCCGACCTCTTATTGACTTTACGGCTCATATGTTTCTAAGAAAATTGAATCTAGAAAGATCGGGTAGTAAACAGAGTGGATCGAGGATCCAAAAAGTTGAATCCAAAAGGATAGGAAGACATTTTAACGGCAACCAGTTAGAGAAGATGTAGCTAGTATATATCCTTTGAAAAATTGGTAGGAAATATGCTTTGAAAAATTGGTAGGAAATGATGCAACGATTTGTCATAGTGTTAAAGGAAGAAGTGGTGGCGGGTTTTTCTTATATATAACAACAATACTCCTTTGTTTCTATGCATTTAAGTGCTTGTATTTGTGATGTGTTTAGAATTTTTGTTAGTCACTTCTAGTGAAACTTTAGATCGACAAAGTCAACATTATATGACACGTGTTTAAAATTTTTGTTAGTCACGTGACTCATGTCTCTTTAAAATCCTAGCTAATTTTCGATATGAATAATATATATACTCTTCTAATTAGATGAATGTAACACACCCTTTGCACACTCAAAAGCATCTCCTTCGATCATCTACCCATACAAAATTCATCATGATCAATCAATTTAGATAACCTACATAGTTTACAGATTTTGAGAACTATTACTTTTGTTAGGATTCAAGCTTTTCCAAAAATCATACTAGATCGATGTTAAGTTTTCATCTCAATCGAATTAATGATTTATCAAATGACTTGCCGTTGGATCAAGAAGGGGACAATAAACACGCTCTGATTCCCGGGTACTTGTTTCGATATCAAATTTCTATTGTCCTAATTATATTTTTCTTCTAATTTGATATTTCATTATTTTTCATAAATATTAATTTTTTATTAATGTATCCGGATTTAAATTTTATTAATATTTAAAATATATAGATATTATTTTTGTCTCAAAAAAATATCATATACATGATATTTTTTAAGACGGAAACAAATATGTTTTAATTCGTTTCGATTGGGAAGGGAGTGCTTTATTTTTGGTACATGGCACTAAAAAACAATGAAGTTATTTCGAGCACGGTTTAGTTGTTAAATAGACACAAATGTAATTCTAGTACTCTTGTCGCCGGGCTTGATTTCTTTTTTTGGCAAAACTTGATCGGTGTAGGGGATGACGAAGCTCGCGATATGTGACGGACATCAAGTGATCAAGACATGCAAGACAGACGATCCGAAAGGGTTCGATCTGAAGGGAATTAACATGCGATTCAATCATCAAACATGATCATATAAGCAGCGGAAATATATATCAATCGCATAAAATAAATCCAGGAACATTTGATTCGACATAGTCACGATAAGACAAAGAAGAATTGCGCGAACCTGGTAGCTTTTCTCAAAAGTGTCCTCCTTAGATTATCTTCTTCTTGTTGCGTGATGATTAGACTCCGCTCGACAATCGAACCTCGCCTCTCTATTGACTCACACACACGATTGCACGAAAGAGAAGCAGAATGCTAGTTCTGCGTAACTAGGTTTTAGGTGGTTGTATTACTTGAGAGAACTCTCACGACACGTGTAACCCTAAAATTCGGCTAACACTAGTATATATAGTGTTGTATCCGAAATTTAGGTCATCCAAATTAATCCTAGCCCATTCGTGACAATCTATTGTGCGACCCAATAGGCTACTCGTTTATTTAGTCGCAGGCCCAATATGTTATGGGCTTTAGAGCATAAATTCTAACAATCTCCCACTTGCTCTAGGCCCCATATCATATTGGCCTAACCGATATAATTGGTCTCTAGCAAGACATTATAATCATCCAAATAAACGTAGAACTTTAATTCTAGTTAACCTATTTGATAGCTCATGTTATAATCCCTTTGTTGCACGATATCGTATTTGGACATAGGGCATGTTGAACGTCAACCATATACTGTCCAAATATTATTTCCTCGATCCCTAAGTTAACTGACAAGTTGAATAACACTAATAACACTTTATTAGTTCATTCTCGCATGGCCATGCATTTCCTCGGTTTCACTTAATCGAGAGGCCTAATAGATATCTCTCTCTATTGAGAGGAACAAATCCCATCTTGCATAATCATTCCCTCTCGCATAAGTCACATTATATCCGAACATAATCTTTATAATCATCCGGTTAAAGATGACGTTTGAATATGTCAAAACATAACAATTCTTATGTAGGAACTATGATATACTCAGGTCTAAGGATTAACAAACACAACTATCACGAGAATTACTAATGACGTCACCATGCAATAATCTCGTTAGTGGGTAAGTCCAGTATATTGTTCTCTAACATATACCTACTTATTTGATCTGTACCATACACATAATTATCCCATAATTATCAATCAAACTCGTACTAGTATTGTGTCGTTCATAATCATATTATGAATGATCAACTAGGGACATATTATATATGTAACATGCAAACAAATATAATAATAATAATAATAATAAAAGTAATAAAACTCTTTATTAATGAAAATGTAACAAAACAATAAAGTCTTTATCGGCATAAAACATGATCACTAACAATCTTCTACTTGCAATAGGCTCAATCATGTATATATCTAATACCCATTGTCCTTGTATGCAAGTCATGTTGCCCTTGGTGAAGGGGCTTTGTCAGTGGATCAGCTGTATTGTCATTTGTCGGAATCCAAGCATATCTTGATGTCTCCTCTTTCAATAATCTCTCGAATGAGGTGATAACGTCCGAGTATGTGTTTGGATCGCTGGTGTGATCTAGGTTCTTTAGCTTGTGCAATAGCACCATTATTGTCACAATAAAGGACTAAAGGACCTTCTATGCTAGGAACTATTCCTAGCCCAGTGATAAACTTCTTTATCCACACCGCTTCCTTAGCCGCATCGGATGTTGCTATATACTCAGCTTCCGTTGTAGAATCTGCTACAGTGTTCTGCTTGGAACTCTTCCAACTCACTGCTCCTCCGTTTAACAAAAACACATATCCTGACTGCGATCTAGAATCATCTATGTCGGTTTGGAAGCTAGCATCAGTGTAACCATTTACAACCAAGTCTTCTTCCAAACCTCCATAGACTAAGAATGCATCTTTTGTCTTTCTTAAATATTTAAGAATGTTCTTGATTGTTGTCCAATGACATTCATCGGGATCTTTCTGATGTCTACTTGTCATACTCAAAGCAAACGAGACATCTGGTCGAGTACAAATCATTGCATACATTATAGATCCAATAGTCGAGGCATACGAGATCTTACTCATGCGTTCACGCTCATCGGATGTCTTAGGACATTGCTTCTTGCTAAGATGAATGCCATGAGCCATTGGCAAGAAACCTCTCTTAGAGTCTTGCATACTGAACCTCTTCAGCACTTTGTCAATGTAAGTACTTTGACTCGGACCAATAAGTCTTTTCGATCTATCTCTATAGATCTTTATCCCAAGGATATAGGCTGCCTCGCCTAAGTCTTTCATTGAAAAACACGTCCCTAACCATGTTTTGACATTCTTCAAGCTAGGGATGTCGTTTCCAATAAGTAATATGTCATCAACATATAGGACAAGGAAAATTATAGCGCTCCCACTAACCTTCTTGTATACACAAGGTTCATCTTCATTTTGAATAAAACCAAACTGTTTGACAGCTTCATCAAAACGAAGATTCCAACTCCGAGATGCTTGCTTTAATCCATAAATGGATCTCTGAAGTTTGCAAATCTTTCCAGAATTCTCAGGATGGATGAAACCCTCGAGTTGTGTCATATACACATCCTCAAGTAAGTTTCCATTAAGAAAAGTAGTCTTAACATCCATCTGCCATATCTCATAATCATAGTATGCAACAATGGCTAAGAGAATCCTTATGGATTTAAGCATAGCGACTGGTGAAAAAGTTTCATCATAGTCAATACCATGAGTTTGTTTGAAACCTTTAGCAACAAGTCTTGCTTTATAAGTTTGCACATTGCCATCCATGTCAGTTTTCTTCTTAAAGACCCACTTGCATCCGATGGTTTTTACACCTTCAGGAGCATCAATCAAGTTCCAAACTTGATTGTCATACATGGATTGCATTTCAAATTTCATGGCACTTTGCCATTTCTCGAGTCTGGACTCGACACAACTTCTTGATAGGATTCAGGCTCATCTTGATCTATGAGCAAAACGTCACTATCATGCGTTACTAGGAGAGTATACCTAGAAGGCGGACGTCGATATCCTACCAGGATTTCTACGTACAACTTGTGCTTCTTGAACAGGTTCCGCAACTTCTTGTGGCCCTTGTTCATCTTCCATAACGAGTTCTTCCACTTGTTCAGGTTCCACAACTATTTGTGGTTCTTGTTCAAGTGGAACATCTGGTTCATAGTTTTGTTCAGGCACCACAACTCCTTGTGTACCTTATGAAGGTTGTTGAGTAGACACCACAACCACTTGTGGAG